>JBBPDA010000138.1:3659755-3684884 GCA_037974385.1 Arnoldichthys spilopterus
AGTTATTTCTGTGACCATTGTGAGTTTTTCTTTCATTGACTGAAGGGTACCAACAATTTTGTCCACGTGTGTAAGTAAGTGTGCAATTTAGGCAAAAAAGATTACACAGAGTAGTTTGGTGGGATCTAAGCTCAGATTACTTTGTAGCTATAAGCCTACAGCCTCCAGCCTCCAGCTTTAAATATGTCTTCAGTGACTGAGTACATGTGAGGTAAGCTGTGCAAGGGGAGAGTGGGATACGGACTCATTTGGGGTACAATATAACAGATATTTTGTAGTTAAACAGGTTCCAGTGAAATGTGCAAAATGTTCCCAGATTTCCGTAGCAATGTCATCTGTTCATTTTAACAACCATGGGACATATTTCTAGAGGTCTAGCCTGTTTTTATACCGAACTAAGTTTATAATTCACACCTATGAGAACTAGCCAGTGTTATAAGGACACTTCTAAAGCTAAGAACATTTTCTTACCTGAAAATCTTAATCAAGGTCTGAACCAAGGGTCATGTTATTGTTACATTGTTTAAATTTGGTCTGATTAGTTTTGCATTCACTTTCATTCAATTCAATTTCATTCAATTTTGCAAGTGATCTAAAGAAGCTATAAGTTTTAGCATTTTTGTGGGTTGACTTTTGTTAAACAAACAAATAATATCTTTGGCTGAATCCCAAATTACACACTTTTATACTTTATATACTATATATTACTGAAGACCTTCCTGGTTGTGTATTGTTTTTTGCACCCTATTTAGTGAAGTAGAACATAGTTGGACACAGTCTTTGTCTCCACATTCATATATGTTAGGTGCTAAATAAATGTATAAATAAATAAATATCAATAAAATATCAATAAATAAATTTTGCTCAAAAATAAAGTACCCTTTACCCCATATTAGATTTTGGTCTGATTATTCCTATTGAAAAACAAATAAATGAAAGGAAGGAAGTCTGCCCAATAAAAATATTGCCTCTACCTTGAAATATAGGTATAATATAATACAGCTTTCTTATAATGTGGATTAACTGAAGTTTTTTTATTCTTTTTGTTATTTTCTTCCTGTATTAAATATGACCACTCCAGTCTGGTTGACAGTGAAGAAAATGGCTCACCTTCCCTGGTGTCGCCATGTGCTCCACGGAGCTGGATGCCGTTTTCCTTCAGACTCATCTGCTGGAAAAGAGCCTTGTTCTGCAAGGACACATAGGGCAGCACAGTGAAAATGAAAGCCCACTCGGCTTCTACCAAAGAAATGACCGGAAGCACACTGCCCACAGCTTTCACTCAAGGTATAGAGGATCTTATAAACACAAGGCACAACAGAAGCCTTTCTCATCAGTCACTATTTATACATTTTGCAAATGTAAATCACTGCACTGCAGTCTTCCTTACGGAGAGCAGAGATCGGACAGGTTTGAAGAGTTCTCTGCATTATAATAGTAAATGTTGTAAATACATGCATCCATGTAAGTAAATGTTTGAATACACTGGCAATAAACCAATAATAATAATAAAACAATAAAATAAAACAATGAATAATAATAATAATTTTGGACCATTACTATCGGTCGATTCAATGCAAAGGGTTGTAGGCCTTTTTAAATGGTCAATGGAATGAATGAATGAATGAATGAATAAATAAATGCTTTTCTTGTCACAGCAATGATGTTCAGAACTCATGTTGTCAGCCTTTCATTCCTTTCTTACCTTCTGGTGGGGAGAATAGTCATCCACAGTGCTGGGAGAAAATACAGAGAGAGAGAGAGAGAGAGAGAGAGAAGCATGATTAGACAGAGATTAATATACAGAAGAACATAAAGCCTTCTACACCTACGCTGGCAGCGAGACAGCAGCTGAAAAGTAGACTAAATAGGACAGGCTAAGCTTTGGCCTTTTCACAGCTGCTGGTGTGGAGACTGACTCAGTCACTACACTACATCTCAGACGAGGCGAGAGTTACCACCCTGCAGCCTGTCTCACTGTCAATATGACAATGGAAATTAGAATCAGGACTTGTTCACTGTGTACACTCAGTGTTTCTTACACTTAATTTCCATCTGCTGGATCTATACCACCGGGGATCACAGTAAACTTAGAAATCCACCCAGGAAACAGAAAAGGACAGAAAACCTGATCAACGTGATCAGAAAAACTATAACTGACTTGAAACTCAGTTATTACAGATGTCAGTGGGCAGGTGCAAAATTCCATGAGCACTTGAAATACATGTTTACAAACATATATAATAGAAAAAAAATCTAATCATATATTTTGATTTCTATTTAAATGTGATTATTTTCTTCATTTTTTTTCACCAAAAAAACTTTTGGTTTTATTAAACTTCCCCAAAAAAACTGGTCAATAATACTGAATTAAGTAAAATCTTTGAAGATCAATCTTTTTTAAAAAAATCTTTTTAAGATTTTAAAATGATTACTTTCCTTAAAGTAAAAGCCTGTAAAAACTTCAGCCACATCACTATATCAGTGTTAATTTTGCTTCCTGACTTGCAGTTTCCCTCTCTTCAGTGAACCCTCTGTATAAGAGCCAGGAACAGGAACTGCAAAAAATGGATGAGTCTCTCAGCCTACTTTGTGAACACACTTCACACAACACTGGTGTTTTTGATACCTGATCATTACTAATTCATCCCCAGGAAAGCAAGTTCCCTTCCTGAGATCATGAATATTTGGTGTGGGAGCCAGCTGTGGCCAGCAGACCATGAGAGCATCATTGGCCTTGCTCTCTTTGGAAAGGATGCCCAATCTTCTACAAGGATGTTACTCTTTCTAATGACCTTTTGGTACCAGCAGTGGCTGGCTTCACATGGAAAAAGCACATGCTAGACTTTACCCTCCCTGTGTTGGTGGTATTTAGTGATGGGAGATAGCTAATGGGTGGAATTACAGATGACTACATTGGGGAAAAAAAAAAAAAACAGACACGGACTACAATTAATGCATTGTTTATGTGAACATTTACAGACGTAATTCACCATAAATCATCTTTCCATTGACCTCTAAGTGAGTCTGTGTCAAGTTCCCAATTGTCTATAGTAACTGACCATAAGCCACAGATGCTGCAGATGCTGCATGGGATGTCTTGTGTATGTGTCATATCTGAGAATGTCAGTGCACTCTAATAGGCTGCAGATGTCTCTTAGACCCCTCTCTTTTTCTGTCAGACCACCGAGCGTCATTCTCTCTGACTTTTCTTGCTCTTTTTCATTTTTTCCTCTCCACATCGATGCCTCTATTCCCCTATTTCTGTCTGAGCCCCCATACCAGCACCACCCTGCCCCCCCACCCCCCGCGTTTCTCTTCCTGACTTACTGTTTTCCTGTCCCTACTGAACCCTCTGCATAAAAGCCAGGAACAGGAACTGCAAAAGATGGATGACTCTCTCAGCTTGCTTTGTGGACGAGCTTCACACAACACTGCTGTTCATGGCTGAAGGCCACTGTTTCACTGCAACATCACTGTCACCGTAACACACTCTGACAAGTTTGAGCTCCCCGACAACTGTGGCATTGTGTCCGGGCAGCAAATAAAAGACACCTTCATTTCTCCGTGGCCAAAACTGGAACCTTTGTTTTGTGTCCCAGCTTCCAAGAAACATTCTGAACTGCTGCCATTCACTGCAGCTGAATTCAACTAACGGCTGAATCTGAATTCTCATGTCAGGTTTGGTCAGGTCTGGACACAAATATAATATTTAGATTCTTATGAGATTTTTCAATGCAGTTCCCCCTGCTTTCCCATATTTTTCCTACCTGCTTTCATCACCTTTAAATAGTGTTTAATCTGGCATGCCTAAGTCACATAGAATTTATGAGAAAATGGATGCTCAGGAAATAAAACAGGCAATTGATTCAGTAGAGAACAGTGTAGTGCAGCCAAAAATCATATTTATATTTAATTGCTTCAGCCAAAAACATTTTATGTAATATGCTCTATGTAAAAAAATAGAAAGGGGAAGGCTAATCTTGCTACAGAATTAACAGCCCTAACTACACAGCAAACAAAATATGGAAAGCGTATTTAGACTAAACACACACAAACACACACACACACAAATAAATATATATATTTATTTATTTTACTTTTTTTCCATTTGTCCATGGTCAAAGGACACCTTTCGTTGTTGCTAAGTGGTGATTTAACAGTATATGTCTTTGGGATACAATGAAACTCTGGTCGGCTGTGGTCTCAGACTTGATTATGTATTTTACGCTGAGTTAGGACAAAAGTTTTTCAGGTTCAGGTTGGGTACAGATTCCAAACTTGGAGTTTAGGCCAGGCTTGAACAAAGATTTTGGGCCGTATTTAGGTTCAAAGGACACTACTTGACTAAAGCCTTAATTCTGTCTGTATGTCAGTGTAAAACTAAGAAAGCAAAATGCCAGACACCAAATTAAATTGTCTTGGCTGATTGATTCCGTCTGGGGTAACAGCAGTCGTTGACACGGCAGCCACACGTAAGTGCATAAATGGAGTGATCTGCATTCGATCCACACTCCAACTGAGTCAGTCTTGTCGCAAACTGCTTTAGGCTTCCATTTTGCAGCAGGTACTTGACAGCCCAAACAACAGATTAGTTTATTCCCATAAAATCACACCCAAAAGCTTTTACTCTTGGTAAACTGCTCTGCAACGACTAGACCTACAAGACATTTTAAACCAGTTTAGATTGCTAGTACATGAAACTGTGTGGTTGAATCACCTTGGAGATTAGGCTCCACTCACAAACTTTTTTGCACTTCTTCGCTCCACTACTTAACACCATGATGAAAAAAAAGCTGCCACAGTGGGCGGACCTCTATGAAACATTTCCCACTCCCACATCCATCACACATCTGGAAATACCCATCTGCCCCGTGCTGCATGGCCATATGCTGCCTGCTTAGCCAATTAGAGCGCTTTGAGTAAGTGTGGCCCCCCCACAGCCCCTTCACTGCTGTCTTAATCACTCCTCCGAGTTCCTCCATCTCACCCGCCCTGCCCTGCTCAGCCGCATTAGAGAGTCTGTACCCTGGCCAGTGTGTCTGGCTCTTACCCTGAGCCTCAGAAGCTGGGAAACATCCACTGCGTGGAGCAGTCTGGCCAGTGGCCGCATGCATAATCCCAGCGCCTCTAAGCCGACTGCTGTGTAAAATAGGGGATATGAGCAGAGCGGGGATGTAATGCGATGCATTTCATGTAACAAGTGCCAAGCAAAGTAAGCTTGGTGTGTGTGTGTTCTTGCTCTTAGACGGCTGCAGTGTTTGTGTGGGTGACAGAAACCTCTCCAAGACAAGTCCGACTCTGCAAGAGAAGGACTACTGTGCCGAGGAGGGGGCGGAAGGAAGCTATAATCGGATAAAATGAAAAGACTGGCTGGTAGTACAACGAGTGCCATCTCATCCAACATCATCATCTTCCTAACTCTTCTCCATCCAAATCCTGCCCTTCTCGTCTTGTTTCATTCTGTCTTTTTTAAAGGAGCAGTTTGATGAAAAATATAACTTGCACAATTATCCCCTTACCACACATGCAGGCCAGGACATGCTTTAAGGCATTTTAAGCACTGGATCAGGGGTGGAAAAAACTAAGGACTGGATCGGGGTGGAAAGTACTAAGCATTGGATCAGGGGTGGAAAATGCTAAGCATTGGATCAGGGGTGAAAAATACTAAGCATTGTATCAGGGTTGAAAATATTATTTTGGAATATTAGTATTTCTATTTAACTGTTTGAAAGAAACATAATTTGCATTTTCATTTAGGTTTGGTTTTGTTCCTTGTCTGTCTTCCGAATCTTAGTTATTTCCCTATGTCCTATTCTTCTGGTCTGTTTGTTTTGCCACGCATTCTCGTTTTCCTTTGCCATGTCCTCCTGTCTGTTATTGTTGTCTTAGCCCTGCCTTTGTCCCGCCTTAATTCCTCCCTGTTAATCTGGCCCTTGTTTCTTGACTTCTCCCTTGTCCAGGTGTATCATGTCTTGTCTTCCCTTATAAGCCCTTGTGTTTGGTAGTCTTGTGTCTGGTCTTTTGTTTCCTGTATAGTCTATGTCCATCTCTATGCCTTGTTCTTTGTTTTTTCAGTAAGTTTCATGTTTATTTGTTATATTTGTATTTTGTCTTAGTATTTTGTAGTCTTGCAATAAAACCTTTAAAAGCCATCCTGCTTGCCTACCTACTTCCAAGAACCACCATTCATTACAATTAGAAAACAAAAATAATATATTATTAATATTATAAATTCAGTATCTATATATGTAGATGTACAAGCCACCAAAACACTTAAAACTAGACTATTCTTGGGGTCAATATAAAAGGACAATGTACTAAGCATTGTTTTGCAGAACTGTTCCTGAAAAATGATTGAACAGAGGCCACCATTTGCAGATAATACCATGCCTTCCTCCAGACCCAGGCAAACCCTGAGCCTGCATGTTGCATATATTCGCATTCACTTTCACCCTCCATTACCATTATCCTTGATTACCAAAGCATGTGTTCTAATGGTTACTGGAGCTAGCTTCATTAACTCAGTCAGTGAGTGGATCTTGTTAAAATGTCTTGCACATTGAGCACTAAGCGTTTTAGAATATATCAGTGCTTGTAATGCTTTCACACATGTAATCCCAGGTGCTCAGCCATGTAGCTTGGGGTGTGACTTACTGTCTGCGGCGCAGAAGCTTCTGAAACTCTTTGAGGTCCTTCTCTAATGTTGGGAACTCGTAGACATCTTCAAGCACATAGCGGTACAGCGTCTGTAAAGGCAGATTCACACAGATTGGGCGACCACATTCAGATCTTCAGTAAGGTATTGCAAACTTATGGTTGTTTTAGGACACACTTTGACCTACGGTGAGCTATAAAATTAAATAAAGCACCACTGAAGCGAACCATTTTAGACAACACCAGTGCAGTAGTTGGAAATTAAAGGGGTTGGGTGTTAAACCACATCTACCAGTGTGTGGGACCTTAATGAAGATCTGTACACAGTTAGGCCAGTTTTAATGGGGTTATTTTTGAGGTTGTTGACAAAATTATCTTCAAAGCAGAAGTTCTTAACTAAAGAACCCGAATTTGGATTCTGAGCATGTCTTGGCTGATCAACTGCATCTGGGGTAAGTGAAAAATGCTGTGCATTTGCTTTTGCTGAACATCTACCAGACAAACAAGAATTTAAACGGTCAAAGAAAAGATGTCTGTGTTTTCAATGTAAATGTATTTTGTAAATATAAATATATTTAGAATTTGATGACTGCAACACACTCAAAAAAAGCTGGGACAGAGAAGTGTTTACCACTGTGTTAAATCATCTTTTCTTTTAATTACACTCTTTAATCATTTGGGAACTATGGAGAGTAATTGTTATTTTCCAGCCTTGTCCAACATGGACTGAGATTTCTCCAGATTCCCCATTCTCCAATACTATGTACTGTAGATGATAAAAAATTTAAAATTATCATAATCTTGTGATGAGAAATTTTATTTTTGATCTGACTGACAATTCTCTTATAAAGTTCGGCACAAAGAGTTAAGCCACAACCCATCTTTGATTGCAGACTCTGAGCCTTTGATGGAAGCTCTTTTTATACCCAATCAAGTGTCATTCATAGAGCAGTGGTAGTGTGGCTGACTCTCGCCTACATAGCTTGTGTTTGAATCGTATGGCAGGTGAGCCTTACATTTGGGGTAAACTGTGGCCTAATGGTTTGGGAAGTGGGTTTATGATAGAAGGAACACTGATTGAAGTACCCCTGTACAAACCACCTAACCCTCAACTGCCCCTATTTTCTAGCCCTTCCTAATTTATCTATGGAGTTTCACATTTTTTGTTACCATACACAATTGTACAGATTTGTAAATTTGTATACATTTTTCATTTGACGTGTTTGTTTAAACAACGGAGCAAATGCACATATGGATATAAGGGAATGTGTGTGGTAGTAGCGCTGAGGGTGGTGATCTATGAACATATATGAATAAGGGGCTTTAGCCATTAACAGCAGTGCGTCATAGGCACTCTGAAACAAGATTTCGGTACATCCTCAGCTAGCATGACGAGCACACACAAACACTTTCACACTCACACAAACACTCTCTCGACCATGCCTCTCCCACCCTGTCTAGCACGCATCCCTGAGCTGGTAGGTGTATAATGACAGTTGTAACGGCTTGTGTCCTCCCAGCACTGCGCTGACCCCTCTAAATCAACTCCTTTCTCGCCAGTTTCCAGGCAACCATTACCTGGGATACACTTCACGTAATAATCCATACTGGCGACCAGTGAACAGCCTGTCAATGGCACGTTGGTTGCTATGGCAACAACGAGTGGGCGGGAAAGGCAGGTTATGACAAGAGGAGGCAAGGGTATGCGCTTTGTGCATGTGTAAGTGTGAGTGTGTGTGTGTGTGTGTGTGAGTGTGTATGTGTGTGTGTGCATGTGGATGCACAAGACAAAGAGTCAAAGAGGGAGTTACGCAGTGAGAATACACGTGAATAAAATGAATGTAAAAGAATAGGGGTTTAATTCTATCATCTCATATGATTCTGAAATTTATAATTTTTGATTGGTTATTCATTCATTCATTCATTCATTTTGTTCCATTGCTAACCAGGTTTCTCCCAGTCACATGACACAGTCTGGGTGAGTGACGTTTAGCACATGCTTCCTCTGAGACCTGCAAAGCACCACCTCATCCTTTCCAAACGGCCACTAATGCTATGTTGTGGGGCAGGTGAACAAGCTTGGAGGGGAACAACACTAACTGCCAGCTCTGTACTGTTAGCTTACAGATGTCCATGTTATCTTGGGGAGATTGAAGTTAATCCTCCCCAAACTACTTGCTGTAGCATCTCCTGGGGTCTAACTTGTGACCTCATGACAGGGCCAAAAATACACTGAACGCATTAGTGCAGTTTTACATTCCTAAATCCGAAAATAACAGCTTTATTGGCAAAATCCACAAAAAACAACAGCAGTAAACTATCCTTGTTCCTTGCAAGTACAAGAAGTGCTGGGATGTGATAGACAGAGGTGACATTAAAAAATAAAACTGATCCATCTGTTCACACACGTTGCTCCTGTTTCTACCATTAATACAGTCAGCTGTACCAGTGCTAATCGCCCCTGCTGTTCCGTTATCAGCAAGAGAGGACAACTTGCACCCTTCACATCTTACACAGATCTAATGTCTTTAGCCCTGTAAGACACGCTAAATCGTCTCCTAATGGCCGTATTTGTTTGCAGCCTTTGGCAGAATGCATGCTGGAGCACAAGGGGGGGGGTGGGGGTGGGGGGTGACGAATAGAAAGAGAGAAAACAAGGCATCTGGAGGGAAGACAGGAGAAAAACGATTAAGAGCATCAAGTCCCAGCATGTGGCAGAGGCATTCCCTGAAGATCTAAACTAATCTTCTAGCATGACCATGTGAGTCAACAATGCTATGTTGCCATGCTCATGTGGGAGGGGGGAAAGGAAGTAGTGGGAAGAAGAGAAGAGGAAGAGTGTGTGGGAGTCCAGCCTGTGATAATCACAAAATTTTTCACAGTGGGCATAACCTCAATCTGCTGGGCAAAGGCATCTTGTCATTTATTATGACTGATGATGACTGTCACATGGCTGAAAGATTAATATTTTATAGATAAATTGAAAAGCTATAATTATTTAACATTGCATTTATTGTATAAACTAGTTATAATTTATAAAAGAATTGAAGCTTATCTTTCCAATGACATTGTTTTATAGTTCAAATGAGAAATAGCAAGAAATAAGTCATAGCTGACTTGCTAATAACTCATAACTCATAACTCAAGTACTCTATGCTTTGCCTTCAAGCAACAAACATTAGCCCCATTTTATTTTTTTCCCTGATGTCCACATTTCATGTCGGTATGGTTTTATGTACCAAAAAAGTAATAATTCATTTCTACATTAGCATTTTCTGACTTCTCTTCATCCCTTAGATGAAGGGATGCCTTTAAGACTGATATATGTAAATGAATTCTTTTCCGACTGTCTGTCCTGTCCTGCCTCAAAAAGCAGTCCATGCTGCAACACTCATTATAGCATCATTGTGAATGGGTGGAATTAAAGTGTTGTAGACTGAGAAGAAGGATAAAAATGTGTCTGTGCTGCTTAGGTTCCATATATGGATTTTATAGACTGGGGAGTGGTATGTTGTGAAACTTGAATAGTCTTTACATACTACATTTAATCTTTTCATTTAAAAAAAAAAGTAAAGAAAATGTGTTCGACATGGTGTTCAGGTGAGTGGTGCTGGTGCTTTACCTTCATGAAGAGCTTGACATGTTCCTCCTCACGCAGGAAGTCTTTATAGAGAGAACTCCACTGGGAGACCAGGTGAAGTACTTTTCGCTTCCTGTAGAGGGCTTCCTTTCCCTCCTCCTTGCCACGACAGCGCTTGGTGCAATAGGTGAGTGTGGGTTAAGGGATGCTAACTGCAGCAAGGAAATTCTGCAGCTGTCAGGAAAACCTCAGAAGAGCATTTCTGCCTTTAATGCCAGCAAAATGCCAGCTGTCCTTTATGTGTGAACATTTCATGACAAAATAGACCATCAAAAAATGTCATTAACAGATGTAACAGCAGTTCTTTCCTTCCTTTATTCCTGTGGGTGTTTTTTAACAATGTGGGGATATACCGTCACATGCAAAAGCACCCCTGCTCAAATTATTTTTTTAATATTATTTTTTAAGTGAAATTCAGCACACATGCTCTACAGCAGGGGTGCCCAACTCTGAAGTGTTTAGCTCCATAACTAATTTAACACACCTGATCCAGGTAAGAAAGGCCTGCAGGAGGGAATATGAGAGCCAAGTGTGTAAATCTCCAGGGTGGTAGATCTCCAGTACTGGAGTTGGAGAACCCTGCTCTACAGAGAACACACTTCTGCACATTTTAACATACAATTACTGCATATTTGCTATATCCAATCTTTTATAATAAAATATAGTGGAAAAAAAATGTGTATGTATATTTTTGTAAATTCAATGAGAATGTTTTGTACGTCAGGGGAACAACAGGTTTTGTAATAAATCATCACCAGCTCAGGCCTTTGAAAAGTTATGTAGATCTGAGGACATCCAAACTATTTAGACATCTGAGACAAGCTCCACTATAGTTGCTATAGTTACCTGTTCACTGACCACAACTCATTTGGATTCTAAATGCAAACTAAAAGCAAGGATATTGCCCAAGCAGTGCTTGGCAGAGGTCATTGGTGGACATGAACACCAGATAGGTCAGTAAGAAGTCGTCCAGAAGCATCTCTGTAACACAAGGCAGGAAAAGACAAGATATGATTAATCAGCTGAATGAGGTTTAAGTCAACGTATACCATCCAAAATGACTCACATCCACGCAGTAAAAATTCATCATCTAAAAATACAGGCACACTCATTAGCCAGCCGGAGATTATTCAACTCGCTAGCGCAATAAACATCATAAAATAGCGCATCGCTACATTTCACAGCTCTGTAAGATGCTCGTAATGAAAAAGGTTATAGGCTCCATTGATCTGAGAATATGCATGTCGGCAGTAACTTGGCAGCCATTTGTTCAGGCCTCCTCTGTGTGTGTGTGTGTGTGTGTCTGTGAGTGGGTGTGTGTCTGGCCTGAGGGTAAGGAATGCTCCACAAACATGTGCAATCTCTAATCTTTCAGTCACCGAAGACCACAAGAGCTGAGGGTTCAGGCCTTGCTCTGTCCTTTGCCTGTTGCTCCAGACTTCAACCTCTTTCCATCTAATTATTACTCAATTACAGGAATTAGATGGCACCACTAATTGCATGCACTTCCAAGACAGGTGGCTCAATCCTCAGTCTTGTTCCTTGTTTCTTTTCTTTGTTTTTACTGTTGTTAAATGTGAAGTTTCTATATGAACACTGTTGTAATGCAACAGTGTCTCTGAAAATGCCCCAGTCTTACCGTTCATGTATGTTAATGTCATTTTATTCAAGGAATTTTGCATCAAATCAATTCATAATGAAATGTACACAATGTAAAGGACAGGCATACAGTTTATCGAAGAAAAGTTATGATCAAAGAAGGGGTGGGTGGCATGGCAATAATACATCATGATGCTTCAGTGTATTTTCATTTCATTTACACAATATGTAAGGATATTTACTTTGATATGTGATATGTTGGAACAGAAAAACCAGTGGTGCTATGATTTTAAATACCATCCAAAACATAATTTCACTCACTGTTGCACTCCACTGTTGTTCGTCCAGTTGACCAGAATGAATTACTAATTTAGTAATTGAATTATAATAGTATATTTTGTAAAGAAACATGTGCTGGTCAGTGTTCTGTACTGGCTGTATCCACAACATGCTTAGAAAAGCTTGGTCACATATTATTATAGAATTTCTTACAATAATGGTAATAAATAGTTTTGGTGTAACGGTTAGGGTGTTGCCCCTGTGACCTGAAGGTCGTTGGTTTAAATCCCAGACTGGTACAAGTACCACTGAGGTACCAGGGAGCAAGGTACAATTCAAGCACTGCTCCCTGGGCGCTGCCTATGTCAGCTCCCCACTGCTCCTACACAGATGGGTTATATGCAGAGGTCACATTTCGTTGTGGTGCACTGTATGTTGTGCTGTGGTGTGTTCACAATAACCAGTAATCACTCACTGTACTTCATTACTTCATACTGTACTATGTCTCACTGGGAGCTACTGTCAGGACAAATTCCTCAGGAGGGCCTGGCTTCTGTCTGTCCGGAGTTTGCATGGATCGATGGAAATTAAAGAAGAGTGTAGGAGGGATGAACTCAGGCTGAAGTTGGATGGATGGCTGGATATCTTCTACTTGAATTAGAAAACCTTGTCTTTCATTCCATAAATTTCTCTCATCTTTCTCCACCATTCTTATCCAAGGAGCCAGTGTGGCTTCAGGGTTTCATTCCCAGTGAGCAGGAGCACAACTTCAACTGGCTTCAGTCTTCAAACTGATCATGTGTGCTCCTGCTTTGTTTAGCATGATAACCTGCAGCCACAGAAGCCTTAGCAGTTATCACTGGTTATCTCACAGCTCCATACTCATAAAATGAAAGGTTCTAAAAGTGATTCCTAAGGTTCTTGGCTTGGACACAGAAGAAAACCTTTCATCACTGCAAAAATTAGATCTTGGCAGGTAAAATCCCCTTAACACTAAAACAGACAACGTGGACCAACCATGATATGTCAAACTGTAGATGCTGTAGGAATTTCTGACTTTAAATTTGTTCAGTCTAGTGAAAATTGTCTTTTTCTATTGGGAAATCATTTCACCTGTCCCAAGCTTTACATATTTCTCTATCATTTATTGTTTCATCTTACACGTTTGCTCTGGCCTGTTTAATTTCAGTTTTCCACAATGTAAAAAGAAAAAAGTGATCGATTTTATTTTGGGCAAGGTAAGCTGGAAGTTTATTATGGTAGGAAGCAGACGCTGCAGGCAGGTCAGAATGGTAATGAGTTGTCATGTTTTAAAAGGCTGGCAAAAGCATGAATAGCGCCAGAACACAAATTTATTTTATAGTTCACTGGGGACCTTGAGGGGTTTGAGAATGTGTGGTATTATAAAGTGCTCACCAGCTTTGGCTGCACTGACTAAATTATGTTTGCAGTAAACTCAACTCTCTCTCTCTCTCACTCTCTTTCTCTCTCTCTCTTTCTCTCTTGCTCTCTTTCTGTTTCTCTCACACACACACACACACACACACACACATACACATACACACACACATACACACACACACACACACACACACCTGCCTTCCTAACCCCATTCCCCAGTGATGAATATCCATTTTCATCATTATCATACATCTTCCTTGTGCTAACACAGCACTGCCTCATGAGAGGCACCCCATCCAGCTGAGGCCTGCAGCTCTGCACAGAGAGCAGAGAGAGACAGAGATAGAGATAGAGATAGATAGATAGAAAGAGAGAGAGAGAGAGAGAGAGAGAGAGAGAGAGAGAGAGAGAGAGAGAGAGAGAGAGAGAGAGAGAGAGAGATGGAGATGGAGAATGATCTTGTTATTTCTAAATCACAAGAAAAGATGGAATTGTGCTGTCTGGCTGATTGCAGCAGCTATCCAGCAGAACAGAGCCCATCCAGCAAGTCTATCTAGTCTCATCATTTTCATTCACCATCTCTCTCTCTCTCTGTCTCTCTCTCTCTCACACACACACACACATACAGACATACAGTTTTTCCTTGGTTTATTGAAATAATCTGGGGAAAAATCAAATTTCCAGTTTCCTTCCCCCAATTACTTTGTTAGTTTAACACTTAAGCTATGTGGCGTCTGCCTATTTTTGTAGCATGTAAGCACTGTTAAAGTTTCAACTGAACCATTCACATCCCACTCTATACAATTTATATGTGTACATTTCTGAATGCATAGTTTTTTGCACAGATGCTAATTTACATATATTTAAATATTTAAGTTTACATTTACATATAACCACCTATATGACCTTAACATACCCATTCAAGACAAATAACGATTATAAAGGTCACTTACAAAGGTCAGAACATAGATCATTTACATACATTAGTCTTAAAAGCAGAGTAACAATTACAACTTCAAGTTTTATTGTCCTATACAGGTAGCAATGGAACATCATTACCAGAAATGAAATTCTTGGACTCAAAGCCTCCTCAGAAAACTGCACACATAAATAATATTCATAAAATAATAAAAGTAGAATAAAATAGTTTTAGAAAAAGTGAAAATAATACAATGAAAATTAAAAACTATTATAATACTAAAAAAATCAAGGCACTAATATACAAAAAAAAAAAAAGTGATACATATAGTGACCGGTTAAAGTTAGAGCATAAAGTACAGGCTGTTTATAAGACTTTAGTGCACAAACTGACACAATCATGATAAATGTACCCCAGGGAAAACAATACAGTACAATAAAAATCTGAGATATGGACTTTTTAACAGTTTGAGGCAAGTATGTGATAATGGAGTTGTGTAGTCAGCACAATGCTAATTGGTAGCTAAAAGCTTTCATAAAATGTAAACTACATTAGGCTTGTAGCTGTGGTACAAAACTAAAAAGGCTCATTTCAGACACTAAACAGTTCTTGAATGATAGAAAATTTACATTTTTACTGATCACTCCCTTAAACAATCCCCACTGAGACCAACTTTGCAACGCCTACAGCAAAACAAAGTAATGTGAACATCACCTAAGAAGAAGCTCATCATCTAGATCTCTATTCCTCCTGTCTTATTTTCATTCCCTTCTTACCCCTGAGATTTCTTAACAGCTGATTACCCATGGCTACTGCTTGTTGGTTTGGAAAGCCCTGAGGGTTTGCTTTAAAACATTTCTGGAAGGTCATAAGGTCAACCCAGGCCATACCTCATGCACACTCATGTGTTACAGATGAGCCAGAGAGACGTAAACCCTGCAGCCATAGTTTAGAGCAACTCCCTAATTCTGGTTCTGGAGGGCTGATGTTGTACTTTTGGCTCAACACACAGCCAGGTTTTGAGTGTCTTTCAAAATGGAAATCACCAAACTGTGCTGGACACTGGCTTTCTCATAGTTTCTTTTTATCCCAAATGCATTTGATCAGTCAAGATTTTTTTGCCATTTATTTGATTAATTACTGCAGCTGCAATGCTAATGTCGCTAACAAGTAATAGAAGCTTGTACTTCATCAGCTAGCATAATGCACACTTGCCTCAAACCATGTTGAATTGTTGTAGAATTTTATACAGTGAGAAAACATATAAGCAAGTCTGTTTAACACCGTTATCTACAAAGATGAACAAATGTATTAACAAAGTTCAGGTTTCAAGGCTCTTTTTCTCTAGGCAAAGTACATTTGTCTTTTTTCTTGGTTAGCATGTTGTGGTTGATTGCATTTACAGTTAACTAGCATCTACGCTAATGACATGGGAAGATTACGTACATTTTAATGATTTACTAAAAATATGTTTTTTAAACAAATACTTTACTTTTTGAATTTGTAATTTGGGCCAATAGGGCTGCAATAGGGCTTTCAGCCAATTTTACAATATCACTGAAGATAAAGAAAAAGTAAGAAGACAATTAACAAAATTAATGTTTCTAAAAAAAAACTCCAAAAGAATTATGATTTTTCAAGTATTGCAATGATTGTATGTCATGGTAAATTGTGGTCAAAGACCAAGATTAGGCCAGGGAACAGCTATTAAGTACTTCAAAAAACAAGCAGCGTTCCAGTATGATGGCTTGATGTGACATTTCACACTCTTCCCTTTACTTTTTTAGCCATTATTTGTGTGATTGCTGTGGCATATTCTGAGGACTATAGTAAGCTCAACCTTGGCATATTGTGCTGACTAATACCCTGTCTGCAAATTAGATCTGATTACAATAAAAACTGTATTCTCCTCAGAAGTTAGTATGTGAGAGGTGTGAGAAGTATGTTGAATAGATACCATCAGGTAGTTCCTGTTAAGTAATTATAATATCTAAACAGGTTTGACATGGAGTTTCTGGCTTCAGTATAAAAACAAGGCCCTTCAAGTCACATAGTTGTGCATGTGTGTGAGTGTGTACAGGTCCTGTACTGACAACAAAAACATAGACCAGTAAACTCATGCCTTTCTCCTTAATAGAGTGTGCAGAGAATAAGTGCCAAGGGAAACCTCAAGCACACCGGTAATTACCAAGGACGCACAGCACCGAAGGGCTAACTGTGTGACTGTGGTTGTGCCCAAAACAATAGCACAAGAACAAATGCACACACACACACACACACACACACACACACACACATATACACACTATCCTTTTTTTATTGTGTTCTTTTTAATTTAAACATGCAATTAAAATAGCAAATCAATGTGAGACTATAGCTCGATCTTTCTACATCAACATTTTCATATGTCCAACGTACACTATATTAGTATTCAAAATTTAGCAAGTCTGTTTTCTTTCAACAAATATCACCTACAAAGAAATTTTAGCTTTATTTATATACATACTTAAATCACAAATTTGCATTGTGAGCTGAGATGTCATCAGTTGACCTTCAGTGAGTCATTTGCATACAGTTAATCTAACAGCATGTAAACAAATTCACAAATGAATCAAGGTAATATCTGATTCAGAGACCAAAAGTCACTTTTTCTGTTAAAGCTTGAGTTTTGAAATAATAGCAAGTAGAGTAGTTTGTAGCACAAAGGTAGGGAAGTGGAAGTGACATTAATTTCTGTCTTTTCTTACATGCTTTGCAGAGAAATGGGTGTGGCTTAAAACAGAAATTAGTGTAATGTGTTGGAAGTTGGTGTATTTACTGGCCGCAAGGGACTGTTAAATAATCAAGATGCAATGCTGTTAATAATATGCATGAAGAATGTAATTTAGACAGTCAATCAGCAGTCTGAACAGGTATGCCTACTGGCTCACAAAAGCAAATTAAACTGACTTCTTAGGTCAAGCTCAATACTAAATAACATTTTTTTTTGTTATATGGTGCTATCGAAGTACAAACCCACATTTCCAGAAAATTTAGGACATTTTGGTAAATGCTATAAAGAACAAAAATCTACAAATGTTAAATTCTCTTAAACCTTTATTAACTTTATTAACAAGTTACAAAAACCATGTTATGAGGGGGTATCAGAGCCCACAGTATGGGTGACTTGCATATGAGCACTGAGGGAAAAATTGGGATTTTAGAGAGACGTGTGCTGCCATCAAGGTGACATCTTTTCCCGGTAACTCCATGGTCATTAGGTCCCATAAGGTTATCATAATACTAATTAGACAATAGAATTTACACTATTTACAAAATATACAGGAATAAACAGAGAACAGTTTATGTTAAGCTGTATATTAATACACTACTGTATAAAAATAGTAAACACATGAAAAGCCTAAGGTTGGTTGGTTTGAAAGGTCAGGAGACCAGTGAGCACAAACCGAACAACGAAATATTCAAAGTATTTTTTGGGACTGCAGTGTTCTAACTTGCCATTACATTCCAACATAATTGTGAGGTTTATAGCCTATAGCCTTTATCCATGAGTCACAAGGAAACACAATGCCCATATACGTTACAATTAGCTCTGTTCTTACAAGAATATTACAACTGCACACTCATTAGATTTCTGTTCAATATAAACATGAAACCATATTCAGTGTTGTTAGATAGCAATGCTTCTAACTAGCTTTCACTTACCCTTTCCTTCTCTGTTCCTGATGCTATTAATATGTTTATGACTTTCATTCTCTTAGTCATCCCATTTTCTCTTTTTCTCCACTTTTTAAGAGATTAAACCTGTCAGAGACAGATAATTACCCAGAATCTCTTCTGGCCTTCTGAATGAATCAAATCACTGACCATAAGAATGCATGCACTCGCTCCTACCTGCCCCCTACACCTTCAGGCTCTTCATCCAGCATGCATGCCTGTTACCCACCCCTACTAAAAATTAACATAATATTGTTAAAGTGCAGGCAACTTATCACCACTGTCAGAACAAAAACCTTCCAAAAGGTAGCCATATAAAACTAAGAACAAATACTCCCAATGTCTAATGAAACAAAGAGTAACTTTGGATCATTTCTTGTGGTCCATTATGATATTTCAACACAATGTAAAGAGCACCTTACACCAGAGGCTAATGTAACCTAACAAAAGGGAATCTTCCCCCTATTAGCACAATTCTAATAAGATGAAATTGCTTGTTACTCGTGCAAAGCACATGTTTATATCATCACCCAAACAGGAGAGTTGTTAAAAGAAAGGGGCAGAGAGCCATGAGCCACCCCGCCCTCCCCCCCAGGTCAATAAACACAATCGGCCCCACATAACAAATTTCAATTTAACCATGAGTTAATGGACCCATATCTTACTCTCAAAAGACTTGTGGTCACTGTTGCCCTTGTTAACAGATAATGGTACAAATGGTGACCTGTGATTTCATATAGCGCCAAACTCAATGCAGTAACCCATGCAGTTTCCACAAGGCTTCTTGTTAGGACACATACTGCTATAACATGTTAGCCACATTACCCTCATTGCTCCACTGTAGAACTACAGCAAACTTTAGAAGCCTAACCTGAGCTCTCTGACTACATTTGAAGTAAGGGGGAAATGATGCACACTTTAGTTTTTGCAAACAATTGCTTCATGTACTTATCCATCTTTTTGTATGATTGAAAAACAAGTTTGACAAGCTACTTACCTGGAAAACAAACCCAAGGACATTGTTGTGTTGCTGTTTTGCTTAGGTAAATGAGTTTAAACACACTACAAAACCCAGTGAATGGTGACCATTTCATTCATACCAGTATCACCTTCTCAGCAAAATAAATGTCTCAGGAGTCCCTGCTCTGTTCTAAGCCTTCTTGCTGCTTTTCATTAGACTGATCAGACAGAAACTTGTCGGCAGGCACATTAAGATCAAACGGCACAGAGGTGTCTTCAGAGACTTGTGTTGTGTGAGAGGAGAATGAGGAGCTGTGCACATGCTTGACAATCCTAGCATATTAGCAACACTAGAAAATACCTCCATTAGTCTGCTATCTATGCTAATTTTAAGCAGATTCTGATTAGAAATTGCATTATTAATTTTATTAACTGACCAGTAATTAACATTACTCGAATTGTATAGCGATAATAAAAAATACTGAGAGAAAAAAATAGTACTTCAGAGTGCACAAAAAATGCTTCATTTTGAGCTGGTTTGACATAGCAATATTTACTTTGCATTTTAATGTTAACCTTTACTATGGAGACTTGGAGGTTTCACTGTTTTCAAGACGTACTTCCAGACTAATGAGTTACATTTAGCTTTTGTTCGCTTCTCGCTGCGCCAATGGTGCCTCTGAACATTCTCATAAACTTGTAAACTAGTCATGCGCAGAAGATTTAATATCACAATAAATTATCTTTCTTAGCCGTTTGTATCATGATACTGAATTTACAACATTTTTGAGCAGAAAATCCAATTGACAGTTTTTCACTTATAACAGATGCAGGATCAGAACATGTTTGATGCACTATTTTTTTCTTTAGACCTGAAGCTGCGAGGCTAAATTGCTAACATAAAGTAGAAGTCAGTCATCACACAAATAATGTCCATAAATACATCTGCAAACCTTCTCTTAACCAACATCCAGGTCTCTTACTGTGAGCTTTAAAAACATACAAAACTTCAGCATGTAGCTGAATGCAGCAGACAGCCTTTTTTTAAATGGCCTCAGTAGTAGGAGTGCTGATCAGGTATTTTTAACAATGACCATCATAAATATGGAAGAAACTGATCCAAGGTCAATCCTCTGAAGCCCTGGTGCTGTCTAAAGTGTGCTGTCTGTGGTGGTGAGGTTTCAGTCGATATAGCTCATTCTCTGTACTAAACCACACTGGCAAGTATGTGCCACTAATGAAAAGCTGGATGCAGTCTGAGCGAGTTGAAAAAAGATATAATGGATTTGGGTGAGTATTGTGTTTTAGTGTTTGTTAGCAACATTAGCCTTAGCTAAATTTGGCAGTAAACCCTTGGTGCTCTAGATAAGTATGAAAGGACAGAACTGTGACATTTACTGGGAGCTGTGAAGGTGCTTAGACCAATAACACACCAAAGACAGTTGGAAGTAGATCAAATAAAGCATGGGACCATAATCTGACAGTATATTGTGGTCACAGAGAGATTCTGCTTATCAAAAACATGAATATCACTGTACACCTTATTACTGAATATCATCATATGAAAACTAGACTCTTATTCTGCACCTGAATGACAGAAACACAAGTGATGAACTTTAGTAGGTTCAATGTCCAGTTTAGAGTATGTGACTTGAAGATATTGGACCATTTTTCGGGCACTGGGGAATACAGTCATACAGTACACTGATTATAAAATGATAAATCTACCAACTGCCAATGACCACCAGAAAGTTTTGGTGTTTCCTTTTATGAGTTGTAGAGCACATTCCAAGTGCATCGCAATATCTGCCATCTCCCCTGACTGCTTGACAGCTTTCCACAGCATCATGTATAATAATCTACCCTGTACCACTGTGCAACAAAGTTTGGGGTCACTCACCGGCCTCTTTGCCCTCTGTTGCCCCCTGGTGTTCGTCCAGCCTCAGGTCGCTCAGCAGGTGCTCCAGGATCTTGTGCGGCGTCCCAGACACCACCACGTACCTGTCGGAAACAGCAAAGGATGAAGAGTCGCACGGGTAGTCTTCCTCGGTGGAGCAAACTGAATAGGAGCTGCTGCTCCAGCCCCTGCTGCTCAAGTCATCCTCATCGTCATCATCCTCCTCCTCGTCAATGTAGCGGAAATGCGGGACGTCAAAGGTAGCCTTTACTGCATCGTCCTTAGAGCTCACGCTAAGGCTACTATACTCAGAGCCTTCGTCATCATCGTCATCGTCATCATCTCCGTCATCCTCTTCCTCTTCCACCAGTGTAACGGGCTTGAGGTTGAGGCGGTTCAATCGGACACTGTGCATTTCCTCGCAGGTCACAACGTCATGCCCCAGGCCTGGTGTAGAGACGAACCAGGCACACACTGTCCTGCTCCAGCAGCCCAGGCCCAGTCTGGGTGCTCCAAGCTAGCCACACAGACACACACACACTCTCCCTCTCTGTCTGCATGCACAGCAGACACTCCCTGCACTGTCACTGCCGCTGGAGCCTGAACACACACAAGCACTACGCTTCTGCGGCAAGAGAAAAGACTGTACTCAAGCACACGCGCACACACACACACATGCACAAACACATGCGCAAGGCCTTCATACACCAGACACACCCACAAGCAATGAATGTAGTAGGAAACACATAAGCACAAATGCACATACGCCCATCAAGAAGGCACAAGTATTCTTCCCCTCTAGCTTTAGCCTCACAGCTACAGACACACACTCACATACTCCATCCTCGCACACACACCCTTGTGCAAACTCCTGGTCTGTCGGAGGCCGCTGCACTAACTGCTTTTGCGAGCTCTGCAGCCTGAGTTTATGAAAACGGCAAGGGGAGGGGGCAAGTGATTGGTGATTGGAAGGAGGAGGGAGTAGGAGAGAGGTTTAGAGGAGGTGACTAAAGGAGGAGGAGGTAGAAAAGAGAGTGAGAGAGAGAGACAGAGAGAGAGAGAGGGAGAGAGAAAGAAAGAGGGATGGGCAAGTGGCTCACCTTCTATCACTTTCATCCTCTTTGACTCCTCCTCCAGCTGTTTGTGGCGATGTCCGGTCAGACGCCACTCTCTGAAGCACCAGCACATCCTGACCCCTCTCCTTCAGACAAACACGCACTGCACCCTCACCCTGCGCCTGTGGGAGAGTGAAGGGGAAGCATGACCCCTCATATAAGGAAAGAGTGCTTACATACCTGTTCAAAAGTTTGGAATGACATTTGTTAACTGCCATTTTATTCAATAATGCAGTCATGTGAAAATGTTTGGGCACCCTGATAGTGATGCATGGGTCAGGGTGTTTTAATACCTGCACCACACTCCTTGGACTCGCAACAATTTACATAATTTGTTGACCGGGGAGGAGCTTGTATGTACAGTATAAGTTGTCTTTTAGGGCTTCCTGATCCAACCTGCTTAAAACCACCATATTATCTGGTAAACTGACCCTGGACCCATGGCATGTTATGGGTTGATCCAACATATCAATACACCCAGTCAAATTGTTGTATTTTTTGTCTAATATGCCAAATTAGCAAATATATTAAAATGGCGTCTTAAAACTTGCATTAAAATGCCATATTTACATATTGGGCACTTTTTTAAACATGTAAAATCAAAGCATGCATATGACTCTCTAAATATTCTGAATTAAAAATATATTTTCAGATATTTTAAAAAATATTGTTTTTTAAGCATTTTGGGTATAATAAGAGGCCATTAATATATATTGCTCATACATATTATAATGTCATTTTTATTGTATTAAAAGTAGGTTTGCTAGTTTAGATGATGCCTTCAGTATATGATCAAAATGGGCTGGAGTTGTAAGGCAGGGCCCCACCCCCCAGTGAAAAGAGAAAGGACAATAAGGGGACTGAGGAACAGCAAGGACATAAAGTGGCAGCAAGGATGAAATTTATGTCAGACTGAAAAGTAGAGATGTTTCAGGCATGATTAGATCACTAGGGGTGGGCGATAGCACTAACCTTCTTTTCAATCCCATACCAAGGGTAGTATCCCAATACCAACACTTGTAAAACTCTTCTTGTGCATGTAAAAGGAATTTGCATTAGCATTAAATTAACCACCCCATAAACAAACCTAACCGGAGTAAGACCTGCCATTACAGAGCATTCCCCTCCATCTTATGGAGCTGTATGAGCAATAAGAAACAGAGATATTGGAAAAGCAGCTACTATCCACACTAGCATTTATGTTACACTGTTCACTTTTTCAGCACTTTTTAGCATCAAAGGTCCATTAGGTTAAAGTAAAAATGAGTAATAGTGATACTATGAAACCTGTGTCAGAACTTTGCAAATTCCTGAGGCTGAAAACAAATAACTGCAGGTATTTTGCATGCAAACAGGCTGGCTATGTAAACCCAACCACTGCAATCTTGCCTGGCTGGTAGAATGCTGGATATGACATACATGACGGAGCATGCCTCAACTTGATATCTCTTCATTACGCCCCAAGAGGAACACACACACACACACACATACAGACACACACAAACTCACATTTTTATATATTAGACCTCCTTTCCATAGACAGGGGGCAGCCAGAGGGGGGCGCAATACTCAAGGTCTCAACACTGCTGGACAGCTGGTCCAGTGATTACAAATGAGATATCGTAATGAGAATTTCTGGCACCTGTGAGAAATTTCGGGCTAATTTTAGGTAGAATGTAAAATTATTAGGCTGGGGAGAAAAACTGAGAGTGAAATGTCTAAACCAATCCAACGCCTCATGACGGTGGAGCTCAAATTAAGCGCGGCAGTGTGCTGGGCAGCATTATCAGATGAATAACAAGTCCACAAATGTATTGACTACAATAAACCCTTACAATAAATTAATTTAAGCCTGTTGATGTGTGCTGGCCTATGAGGAGAACATGCTACATGGTGTAAAAATAAATATTTTTCTTATGTTAGAGAAAAACAGTTTTGCATTTTTCTTATAACTGAATGTTTCCCTGAGGTCTACTTAGGACATTTGGATCTGTTTATGTATAAAAAGAGCTTTTGTTTCCTTAAGAATTAAACAGGCTGTTTGTGTTACTGCGCCTTTAAGACTAATAAGACTTATTAAGACTTATTCAAATATCTGTACTCTGATTGGCTGTCCTGTACTCGTTTTTAACGGTTCTGGCTAAAACATGTCACCTCACTTTGAAGGCTTATGGCATATGACTCTTTAAAATATGCAAATGTGTTTTGTGACATCACAAAAATAGATTACTCAGATACAGAAGCAGATGAGTCAATGATTTGTCTCACAAAATAAGAATGTGTATGTGTGTGTGTGTGTGTGTGTTTGTGTCCAGACTGGGCTCAAAAGGCACCATTTGATGGCAAAGATGAAAGGAACATAAGGGATTACAGACACTCAACACTGGCTCCCTACTCACACACACACACATACACATACACAAACACACACCTGGCACAGGTGTGTGATGCGAATATACACAATACTTAAAAGCTCATGCATGTACATGCCCACAAACTAACTAACTGGGAATGTCTACACATGCAAAGAACCATGTCAAACAGGCAGGGGAGACTCTAGTTTTTAACACCATCTGGAGGCACCACATTGATCTTGCATGCCATCTAAGAGTGCGAAACCTATGAATGCCACACACACAAACACACTCATGCACAAACATTCACACACAGGTGTGTGGATAACAGAAACAAAAACAAAGAAACAAGAGACAAGAATGTCTTCTTTCTGCCTTGATGGAAGCATTCCCATTCATAACTCATACTGCTTTTTTCTGCAGCCAGACACTGAGGTCAAAACAGGTGTTTCGTTCTATTTAAAACTGAGAATAATAGGGACATCAGGACTTTGAGTCGTGTCTTCAAAGTCGGACTTCCTAGATGCTTGTGTGTGTGCATTCGTTTGTTTTTGTATGTTTTCAGGACAAAATATTCTGAAATTTTTTAAA
>JBBPDA010000138.1:3707094-3719458 GCA_037974385.1 Arnoldichthys spilopterus
ACCTCTGCATTTAACCCATCACACGTGCACACATGGAGCAGCGGGCAGCTATCAACAGCGCCCGGGGAACAGTGTAGTGGGACACGGGCCGGGACTCGAACCTGCAACCTTCAGATCCCAAAGGCAGCATCCTGACCACTAGGCCACCACTGCCCACTCTTACCCTCTAGCTTATGTGTTTATTCCCGGCCAACATTGGTGGGAACGCTATCTTAATCTGACTCCAATTTTAACCATGCTATTATTCGCATTAAGATAACCAGTAGATTCCAATAAGGGTTTGTATTTAACAAACTATAAATCCTGTTTGTAGGACTGCCATAACTAAACCTCAAGGATTAATACCTGTATCCCGGTTTAGAATTATAATATAATATAAGACTCAGAGGCTGGTCAGGATATAAATATGTGCTTGGATTATTGTCACCCAGAGCATCAGACTAAAATAAATTCTCTTAAAATATACTATAAGGTTCTGTCTGAGATGGAGAGAAATACTCAGCCTCATTAACAAAGCTTTAACGGCATTAAAGGAAAACCATTTAGCGCAATAACAGTGGTTTTTATAAAGAAGTAACATTAAGGACAGGTTAACGGTATAGTTACCATTACATTATCTTAAGTTACACAAGTTGCCATATGCAATTTGACATTACTTTGGGAAGTACTGGGGAATGTATGCCAGTGTTATAATCTGTTAGTCACCCTTAAATAACATAAAATATGAAACACATCAGAGTAGCCAATCGCTATACCTGTTTACATTCAAATGCTCAAACTGGTCAATCATTATGCTTCCTGAATATCCTGAATACAATGGTAAGAGGCAGTAATAGTACTAATAACAGTAATAGCAATAGGCAGTAATATAGGCTAATAACAACAATCAGTAATAGTAATAAACAGTAATAGCAAACAAATTATAACAATCAATAATAGAAATAGACTGTAATAGTAATAATAACCATCAGTTATATTAATAGACATTAATAGTAACAATAACAGTCAATAATTGCAATGGGCAGTAATATCAGGCTAATAATAAATGTTATTAATAGTAATAGGCAGTAAAAGTCAGGAATAATCCACACACACGTGTATGTGCACACATGCACGTATACTTACGGGCTGACAACCCTGAACTGTACATAGGGAACAAGTTGCAGCAGCAGCCGTACTCCATTCTGCCATTCTTCCTCCGAGCGGAACTCACAGCTCTGCGTATCACACTCTTCAAAGGAGAACTGGTAGTACGTGTTGGAGTCCTCGAACACCACCCGCTGGTCCACTGCACCGCCCAGGAGGAGTGAAGGAGACCAGAATTAATTCAGTGCATCTGGACGTAAACAAACCTAGCACTAGGAACAACACATTTTGATTTAAACCATAAACCTAAGTTTAGAGTTATTATATCTAGACCTTAGTACATGAAATCTAGACCTGAAATTCTTTGCGCAGGTGAATTATATGGATCAGTTTTCTTTATTTAAGTGCTGTTTAATGAGACGAGGCTAACAGGGCACAGCTGGCTAGACAGAGCAAATACATTCAATTACCGGAGAGAAGAACATGACTGTGTTTAATGAATCGGTCGTGTGGCAAGTGTAAGGGTATACATTGCAGTGGTATCGCTGAAATCAATAAGGGATTTAACTCCCAGTGGTGTGTAGAGCACTGTGGAATTAAACAGGTAGAACAGTTAGCAGTAAGCTAGCAGAAAGGCCTGTATTAAGTCTAACACTAAGGTCGGCAAAAAGTCTAGCACTTAGACCTGCAGAAAGTCTAGCAGTAAGATTCGCATTATATCTAGCAGTGAGGCCTGCAGTAAGTCAATCTGTAAGGCCTGCAATATGTCTAGTATACTAAAAAAATATGCCTCGAATTACCTGATTAAAATGTGTACATTAATCCCACATGACTGCAATATATTACACCAACATGATTATTGCCTAAAGAGAGTAAATGAAAGGCAGTTATTGATTTGGTGTAAATGGGACCAATGTACACATTTAAATCAAGTAACCTGAGGCACATTTTTACAATGTAGTAAGGTATGTAGTTAGTATAGCAGTAAGTCCAGTAGTAAGGCCTGCAGTAAGTCTAGTAGTATGTCATGTAGTTAGTCTGGCAGAAAGGTCAAATGTAAGTCTAGCAGTACAGCTAGCAGTATGTGATTCTGTATATGATGTTCTCAGATGGAACCTAAAGGAAAATCATGAAAAGCATGGAAGTGAATAAATGTCTAAAAGTGTTTACTTCAGTATAAGGTCCAGATGATCATTGTGCAATATGTATAACTTGAAATAGCTATTGTTATAGTGTTATAGTGTAGTAGTGCAAATCATTTGAAAATGAGCTTAAACTTGGATCTGAGCAAAGAGGTTTTCTAGCAGTATAGCAGTAAGACAGTGCGGTACGGTCATTCACGTTGTTTCTGTGGCATGTGCTAGTAAATGTGTGGTCAAAAGGTTCAGGTAAGTACCTGAGTGCAGAATGCCCAACTCCAGCAGCACCTGCCAAACACGTGCCGCCATCATCCTGCACTGGACAAACACACATTGCTCCAGCAGCCACTGGACCAGCTCAACACCTACATAACTCCTCCTGCAAAAGGACAGACATACATACACACACACACACACACACACACAAATGTTCACATGTGTTCCCTCCCATGTCATGTCTTACTGCTCATAGTTATTGTTTACCTAGCCATGTGCTCTCCTCGTATTGGCCCTACCTTACTCCCGCCCCTTAATGATCATTCTCAGCTGTAGCTCCTCCATGTCTCATACCATATCCAGGTGTTCTGTGTCTTGTCTTAGGATATATGCTCTTGTGTTTAATCTAGTCCTTGTCTAGTCTCTGTTATCAGTACAGTGGGATGTTTCCATGCCATGTTCATGCTGTGTAAGTTTTTTTCTGGTTTCGGTCAGTATTAGTGTTTATTGTCAGTTTATTCCTAGTTTTTGTTGGCTTTAAATAAAACAATTTAATCTGCAAACTCTCCCACATACTCCCTGCATCCAAACCATTGCATCTAAACTTGGTTATATGGTTCCAGGAAAAAAAACTTTAATAGGTAAAGAACCTTTACATTACATTGAGGTTCCTCAAGCTCTAAAAAGATTCTTGACTCACACATTTCCAAAGAAAAGTTATTTAATCGCTCCAAAGAATCCTGTTTGTGTACACGTGCACATACTGCTGACATGTTTAATGTGCACAACACGTGTCCCCAACCTCATTTCCATCCCTGCATACACATACTCATTTTTAGTGTACACACACATGCCATCGAGGCCTCTTCTAGCTCCTGATTGGCTAGGAGACACATCAGGCCAGTTGAAATGTCATTTGGATGAAGCTCATCGATCGCTGCAGTAAGTGAACAGTGATGAGTCAGCCAAACATAATACCCCTCCTAACACAACCCACAGCCCATCATGCCTCAACAGAGGAGTCACATTGATCCTCAGATTGATGAACACGACTTTATGTTCACACGGATCAGTTCTCAGCGTCACTACTACAAAGGCATGCACCCGGATCAATACCCCATTCACTTCTGCTCTTACTGAGTGCTCCACACAGCAACAGAAACACACACACACAGACACACAATCACACACACACACACAGACACACACAAACAGTCAGACGTCCTCTCACCTGATAATCCGGGCCAGGTGAATCTTGTCTTTGGCAGGGTAAGGGCCATGGGACAAGAACGCGTTCCTCAGAGCACGTCCAGCACAGGGGAAACTCTGAGAGCACGTCTGCTATTGACAGAGAGAGACAGTAAGAAAGAGGCAGAAAATGTAGTAAAGGAATATACTGTCTCTAAAAATCCTTGTGGACACCTTGCCTTCATTGGAAATGTGTAATGGCTCACTGTTGCTTATCTATCAAGCAAAAAAAATACCTGCAGGTTAGTTCTCCTGAGGCAGCTCTGTAGTAATCCTTTGGGTATATTTGGCTTTAACTGTTGACCTGTCAGTTATTTGATTATAATATAATAGATTACTTAGTTAAAAAAGAACTGATTCAAATGTAAGTTACCTGTGTCTAGGATGCTCATTTCAATGATAAACTTCTTTCAATTTCAGAATTTTTAAGCCATGTTCTAGCCTGAATCTAGAATTTCTGAATCTAGTTAAGCTTGAACATTCTCAAGGGCGTCTGAAGTCACTTTGACTTGTGTTTACATTTACATTTACATTTATTCATTTGGCTGTCACATTTATCCAAAGCGACTTCCAGGACAGAGGGAACAATCAAGTGTTCATCTCAGCTTAATGTTCAGATCTGCTGTTTATCTGATACAAAGACAGAAGAAAAGATGATAAAGAAGTGTGAAATCTTGGTTTAGCCACGTTTTCATTATTTTAACTGAAGATGTGAAATAACTTTCATCAATAAGTCTCTGAAAAGTGTCCAAAATCTTCAGGAAGAGAGGCCTAAAGGGCTACAAAACCTACGGCTGCCCCCTAATCGTCGACCAACTGTTAGTCAACAAGAAGTACCTTAATTAACCAAGACCAAAAGCCTCAAACTCAATTGAACAGCTGTGCCTTGTCATTAAAAATTTATTAGCCCAAGATTCCGCCACGCATGGGTGTGCGACATTCTCCGCATGGCTTCATACCTTACCAGGAGCATTTCAGAAGCAGAGCGTTTTGTCTGCCCTGTTTTAACTACACAGGGAACACATAATCAAGGAAAAATGACCAAATCAGCAAGTCAACATATTCGCTCTAGTTCTCAGATGCTCCCGGTAGGGTATGAAGCTGTGCAGAGGATAAAAACACATCACACAAAGTCATTCACCCACTATCATTAGTCGGCCTCAAACATGACTTAAATAAATGAACAACATGTTGCTGCTTGTTCTAACACATTCTTAATTATTGCCTTTGCTGCTGGCATTGTCACTAACAGGCGGCGTGATTTCTGCACATACGCTTCTAAAAACATTAGGTTTTAAAAGCTCATTACTTCAGTTTGCATTTATCTGTAATGTAGCACAATGCTAACAATGTTACTTATCCTTTCTCACCTCTGCAGGTGAAACCATTCTCTAATGCCTCAAAAAATGTGTATTTAAATAATAATTTAATATTATAAACTTGCAATGACTAGTGAACTACTGGCTTGAGTTACAGCTGTCAAGCAATTTAAAAAATGTAACAAATTACAAATTGTGATTAATAAGCCTAAATGATTCACATCTATAAATATGTGCTGTTAGAGGCATTGGAACATATTTCAGTACATATGGAATTTGGACTTATAGGACTGGTTGCTCATGCTATAGCTATGGCTTCCAGTTTTGTTATAAAGCTACTGTGAAGGGTAACATTTATATTGAAAATGTGCTATGAACACACACTGTCACCTTTCCTGTCTTTTTCCCCCAACTGTGGTCAGGAGATACAGAAACGAGACCTTCATAAATGCACTAAATGAAATTCATGCACTTTGAACATCTTTTAACACTGGAGTGGTCCCTGCCCTGTATATATTATAAATATGGGCTTGCTTTGCTCAGAGGCAGATTAAACCGTTGAAATAGTTTAAGTAATATTAATATTTATAATATTAATAATATTTAGAGTTGTTTTAGAATTTAATGCAAGAAACTTGCAAAGCAAAGTTGTATTAAAAACAATTTTAAAATGTATTTCCAAACGTGACAGGCAGGTGTGTGTGTATGTGTGTGTGTGTGTGAGTGAGTGTGGGCAAAGTGACATACGAATAGAGTGGAGACACAGATAGAGTATGAATGTTTTAGTACATACATTTCTGAAAGCGTTTACACATTTATGAGCCCGTCCAGGAGCTTATCTCTGGGACAGGAAGAGCATCAACTGATCACCTTATCTGTGCTTGCCCTTTCCGCAAAAGTTGTCCTGTATGCAAAACTTAAACCCATCGTTGCCATATGACCCCTTTGGAACTGGGTGCAACATTTATACACAAACAGAGTGTTACATCATCTGCAGTTCCAGCGCACAAATACATGCAAGCAGGAAAAAGCCCAGAGGCTTTGATGGATATTTCATTCATTGAGCGAACTAAGCCTGCAATCAGGACAACATCCTTTGTTCCTGTGACTCTTTCATTCCATGTATTATTCAATTATTCCGTCAATAGACCTCACACCTCTGCCGCACACTCAAAAATTCCTTTAACATTGTTGATTAAGCTCAAATTTTATCTTGGGACGACCGATATAACCTGTTTAAACCTAAGCAGTTTGTCCACTGATGGATGGAGGAAGTTGACACAACAAAAAGAGGGGTATTCACTCTTCTGAGCACTGCTCAAATTATTTACATGTACAACAATGGAGAGACAAGCACTGCATATAGATACTGGGACAGGATTACACTCCAAAAAATCATGTTTCCTTACATGGTTCTCATAATGCACAATGGTTTTCTGGTCTACATTACTTTGTTAAAGGTGGTTCAACACTGAACTTTCTGAATAATATAAAACAGACAATAAAATAAAGATTTAGCTTGCCTAGAACACCAGCATGGCCCTCCTTGAACTAACAACGAACAAACTAAATGTCTGTTCAAAGCAATTGCCCTTCGAGTTGACTGTAATATTCTATTAACAACTATTAAAACATGTCACATTTTGAACACACAGACTAGCCTTCACTCCCCACACACATCAATGAGCCTTAGATGCCCATAACAATCACAAGCCATCACAATCAGCTCAGATCCTTACACTCACCAATATTTCCTGCTTTCAACACATCAGCTTTAAAAACGGACTGTTCACTTGCTTCCTAGTGTATCCCACCTAATGACATGACATTGTGAAAGTGACTATTTGTCATTGTGAACACACTTAGGCACCACAACGAAATGTGACCTCTGCATTTAACCCATCACATGTGCACACATGGAGCAGCGGGCAGCTACCAACAGTGAGGACCTTGCTCAAGGGTACCTCAGTAGTGCCTGGGCCACTCTAACCTGTGACCTTCAGGTCCCAAAGGTAGCGTCCTAACCATTAGGCCCCCACTGCTCATGGTCAATATAATGAGATAATCAACGTCAATCACTTCACCTGTCAGTGGTTTTATTTTTGTGGCTGATCTATGTCATTTTTTTTTATGTTAAAAATACTTTCAAACAATATAGTGTTAAAATTCAGCGTCTTGGTGTCCAACAGGGTTCAATATCTGGCCCAAACTCAGAGACGGGTATGTTTTAATCTCTGCTTTTATCTCCTTCCCTGTTTTTTCAGCAGGACAGTCTTTCTAGTACACACAAACACATACACATGTAGACTCTAACCCAGGCCAGGCCGATGAGCAGAGCGATTATGCACAGAGGTAGTGCACTTAATCTGACTCTTGTTCGGATTAAAGGAGATTCGGAGATGCAGACATCAATTATCATAACCAGCAGCGTGAGATCAAACGGGCAAAGTGCAAATGAGGAGACTCATCAGCACGCAGATGAACACCACAGGCTCCCTCAACACATTTCACACAGAGAATAGTAATGAACGTGTGGGTGGGTATGAACTTGTGCACGGAAAAAGGGAAGTTTATACTGCACTGCGTAAGCTGTGTTTTTTGATTGGCACATCATGATTGTTATACACTCCCATTCAAAATCTGGAATCAACTCTCATTTTATCTCATTTTCTCATATTCAATGCAACGTTTACAATGTATATTTACATTTTATAAAGAAGCACATAGGTTTAGCTTCAAGATTTGATTACGCACCAAAATGTAGGCCCAGGAAAATTTTAAAGAATAAACAAATAGGTCTGCAGTTGCCAAAAACAAAAATTACATTTTATTACATAAAACAATAAAAAAATATCAGCAATGTGAAAATATTTTGCCGTTTCTATGAGGGATGTTAGAGAAGCATTTTCTAATCATTGTTGAATTATCAGGAGGGCATACAAGGCCCAAATCTGTTACAGTCACTCCAAACATTTACTACATGTATCTGTAACCACATCAGTTACATATTGTTGAGAACTTTGGTTTCAGACATTTCAATGGTGATTGCAAATGTTGTTAATGTGTGCAAATGTGTATATAGAGTAGTTTCCTACCTTGGACTTAGTGGCGACGCTGGCGCTGGGTCCTGGGACAGTGTCAGGTGACTGCTGCCAAGACACAATCAATGAAAACAAACAGTCATAATGGCATTCAAGCAAACAGCACAGTCCAGTTTCTACACAGTACTGTGATAATGACCCGCAAAACAAGCAAGCTTTTAAACACACTTCCCACCGAAAATGACATTATAGCACAAATGCAGCTTCTAAAACCAACATTGACAGGCATGGTGTGTTGTGCCTTTGTTTACAGTGGCTCAGAGTGTGTTTACGAAGGCCTTAAGTGAAATCACGTTGAACCAGAATGCTTCTACCAACAGGGAAATTAAAGTCAAGACCAAATAATTACATTAAACAGCTACTTGGATAGAACAGTTTGGCAACTACCACCTTTTAAATAAGCATTTTCACCCTAATTAGTTAATTTAGTAGATGTAACTACAATGGCTATTAACACTCAGGCTGACTTTATGAGCATCACTGAAAGGGAGGAAACTCACACCAGCACGATCATCCAATGCAAATATGTTTAAGAAATAAAATTATAATTCTGTGTATATAAATACTAGATTACTAGATAACTAGATACTAGTTAACTAATATGGCAAACATAATTGAAAGCTTGTGCATGGATAAAGGCCAGTAGGGCACAGCAATAATGGCAGCTAGCACAAATATTAGTAAACAATGTTTGATTAGCTCTATGTGCCATGTCTAAATAAATACATTTTATGTTTAAATAATTTATGTCAAAATGGACACGAACACCATGCATGAGTAGTCATTTTTGCCAGTGATATCTTATTTACTTTTCTTTAAGTCTGAAACATGAAGGTAATTAGGCATATAGTGGTTGTAAGACATACCACCATTTTACTAAAAGAACATACATGGAGAGGAGGCTGGGAAAAAGGTGGAAGACTGATGGTGTGACTGATGTGGGCACAGTGGTTGTTGATGTGCATGGTGAGATGGGAGTGTTATAAAAGTAGCATCATAGCAGCACCAAGTATAAGGACCCCAGGGTTTGCTAATGGTGCTTTTTAAAACTGCACATTTCAAAGAACAAATTAAAACAGCTGGAACAACATACAAATTATAGTTTTGATACAGTCAGTGCACACTGCAGTACTGTTATTCTGTATTGCTTGTACAGTAGTCAATCAGAAGCTAATACAAAATTCAATTTGCCATTCAGTTTGCTCCAAAGTCCTTTGCTGTCTGTTAGAGTGCACTTGACCCCAATTGTTGCACCCTAGGCACCTTCTTTCAGTTTTTAGATGAAGGTGGAGAAATGGGCCAGACCAGTATGTCATTTGGTCAATAAAATCAGCCAGTATTTAGGTTCCAAAGATTTATACTTGTCTGCAAAAACGCTGACAAGGACAACTTCATAATTCTAAGGATTTTAAAAATTTTTGCTCTGTTGAATGCAAATGTACCTTTAATGATGAAAATTAGATAACAATAATAATAATAATACTTAATAATATTACTTGTCATATTATTGCATTAGCAGTCCCCTCATTCAGACCCACTAAGGTGAACATTAGTGATGGTAGAAACTCACAAAATGGTATAGAACATTATGATCCTTCTTGACCTTTTGGGCTTGCACATTCTCTGCATCCTTATGTCATGTTTTTCCAAAACAAATATGTCAAACTACACTACATAGATCATAAAATAACCCAAACAGTGCATCACATGTCTTACAAAGGAAAGAACATTCTGAAGATGAGTGGGTTAGGACTGTAATAGTAATGTGCCAAAGCTGATGGCAGTTTGTTGTGTAATATACACTATATAGTTAAATAAATAGTTGAAATAACACTGCTTATATATGTATGGACTAAAGGAATTAATTAACTTGGCAACACTGTCATTTAATATGGTCAAACTGAATTCAGTTGATTTAAAATAAAATGGGAGTAAGAACCAGAAAGAGAGCTGGGGAATTGTGATGGCTCAACCACATAACCCCCTTCAATTCTTACTTTAAACCAAGCTTTACTTGACCAGGATTTGGCACAAGGTGTTAAACCTACTGTCACAAACCCCGTCCATAACCCCGTCCCCACAGCTGAGTCGAGTCCGGGCTGTGGGTCATTTCCTGTAAGTTTAAAAGTCCCCGTGTGCCACCCTTCGGGGTCGGTCTTTGTCTCTGTGCGTCTCAGTGTATTCCTAGTATATCTCATAGCTCTTAGTTTTGTATCTCATAGTTCCTAAGTTCGTGTGAGTATCGTGTGTATGAAATAAACGTTTGTCAACAACCGTCCTTCCTGCACTTGCTGCCAAACTACCGAGATCGTTACACATACAGGGTTCACTACCTCTCATTAAACCTCCCATCATGCCATAAGTTAATTTTACTAAAAAAGCACTAAAATGGCTGAATGAGTCAAAAACGGAGCCCAGAAAATGCTTGCATGGCTAAGCATCTGTAAGTTTTAAACTCCTTGTGACAGAGCTCAGAAACAAAGCTCAACATTTGTCTGCAGTTTGTGAGATGGGTAAAGAGCAGAGTGTCGAGCATAATTGGAACAAACTGTCATTTTAGCCCTTACTTTGAGTGAAGATGTAAAAAAAGGGAGAGATAGACCATTAGAAAGATCTAGAACAGTCCCCTGATCCTCATTATAGCTACGGACTCCTGTATGAACTGTCTGGGCTAATGCTCTTAAGTTGTCTCTTCCTCTTTTGTTTGCTTGAACTGTCTGGACTGATGCTCTTAAGTTGTCTCTTCCTCTTTTGTTTCAAAATCCACAGTATTTTCCTCTCGTTCCCTCATTCTCTCACTTTGGACTTTCCAATGATGAGCTAATGAGCAGAAACAGGGTCAGGACAGTATATGCAGTGCACCAATTTTCAGCAGTATGCTGGCTTCATAAAAATAAACTCTTACAAATTTGGCTTGACAGGTGTGCATTTTTCCAGTGGGCTATCTTCCCATTTGAACAGCAAATTGGTTACTGACTGGGTGAAAATAGAGGATCTAATCATTATTCTTAAGATTAATCTATTGACTATTAACTGATTATTGAACTTTTTTTAGGAATGCGAAGAACTACTTGAGTACTTGGTTAAGTATTTCAGGTGCCAGTATTGGAATTCTGAAAACAGCTGGAATATTCAAGTCAGAGATAAAAACATTCAAGTAAATTATTCGCAGTAGCCATACAATGCCAATTTAGCATGTTTCAGATGTTCCTCAGTTAAACTAACAAAATAACACTGAGAAAATTCTAACAGAAATGTGTATAATCTACAAAAACTGTGTATTCTGCTTCATAGCTAAGCAATAAAGGTATCATTTATTATTAAATGCAAAGAATGTAGGTCTTTCACCATCTCCAGTCCTTGATATTATTGAGGGATTCAGGGAATTTGGAGAAATCCCAGTCTATTTAGGTCAAAGCCAGAAAGCACTATTGTATATGCGTCACCGTTGATCCCTCAGAAGACACTATGAGAAATGCTGCTGTGATAAATATAGAAACATAGGCTTGAGAGGACTTGATGCAATACTGTATCAAGAAATCAAGATCTATTCAGAAACACCAAAGGGTTTTCTGTGCAGGAGCTCATCTCAGATGAACAGAAAGACAGTGGAAACGTGTACTGTGATCAAATGAGTCCACCCTTTAGTTTGTTTTGGCTAAAAACAGATGTCAAGTTCTATGTGCCCAAGACAAAAAGAACCATGCCAACTGTTATCATCAAAATCCAACATCTGTTGGGGCAGGAGGGTGCATCAGTGATCCTATTGAAAACGTCTGGCGTAGAATGAAGAGGAGATTTAGACAATGGTGACCATGACTGGCGAACAGCAGCTGTTGAGTAGCTTGTATCAAAGAGAAACAGGCAAAAATTCCACTTGGAAAACTGCACCAGTTACACCAGTCTCCTCAGTCCTGTAGTAAGAACTTTTATTGAGTGTATCACAAGCAACACATTTAAAATCTGTTAATATATATGCTTATATATATGGTCAGTAAAAACATTGGAAAAAAAATTATTTGCACATTTGTGAGTTACAGGACTGTTTGAGAGAAAAAGCAAATACATATTCTTCTTTTTATTGCAATTAACAAAATGTCCAAATGTTTCTGGAAACAAGCTTTGTATCAATGCTCATTCTCTTAATTCTTGAAAGATTGAGAGATACAGAGATATACAGGTATGTGTGTGTGTGTGTGTGTGTGTGTGTGTGTGTGTGTGTGTGTGTGTGTGTGTGTGTGTGTGTGTGTGTGTG
>JBBPDA010000138.1:3719558-3738350 GCA_037974385.1 Arnoldichthys spilopterus
GCTGCTTGATTAGTGGTCATCAACATAAGAGTACTAGAATCAGCCACTTGGCTGGAGTCCAAGACAGTTTATGGGAAATCTGGCCATTTCCTGTTCATTCCTTTATACCAAAAGCATGACTAAGAAGTGTTAAAGGGTGCAACAACTGATTCCTTGCTGAACGAAGAATGCGGGCAATGGCGGCCTAGTGGTTAGGCCATTGCCCTTGGGACCTGAAGGTTGCAGGTTCAAGTCCCGGCCCAGGCACCACTGTGGTACCCTTGAGCAAAGTACTGTCTCACTACACTGCTCCCCATCTTGGAAGTTGCTTTGGATAAAAGCATCAGCCAAATGAGTAAATGAACAGGAGTAGATGGAGTTAAATGGCCAAAAAATTAACAATCATAACCAGTTTCTAGCCATTTATTAAGAAACTCTTAAGGGAATTTAGTAAGCAGAAGGATGTCTTACATTATATAAACCAAATTAAAAACTTCATTTCAGCATCATTTCCTACACCAAACACACTTTTGCAGTAAGATGGTACGTAATGGTGCTGGTGCTGATGCCAAGTGCTGATTGGTGGCTTAACAGTTCTCATTGTCAGAAAGCCCTGTATAATACTGTATAAAAAATTAGCATTTAAATATTTGATAACTCTCTCTGAAGCATTGTATAGTGTCCCAGCAACCCCTTGCAGTGTAGTGGGACGGTACCTTACTCAAGGGAACCTCAGTGGTGCCCGTGCCGGGACTCAACCTTCAGTTCACAACTAACCACTAGGCCTCCACTGCCCGCAAAGGTTCATTCCCTGACCGGCGATGGAAGCATGGAGCCTTAACTGCTAGACCACCAGGGAGCATTGAAGAGTCTATCCTCATTGTTTTCTTTAATGTATGTTGCTTTGATTACTTTTCCATTCTTTATGCTGTACACTTTTGATAAAAAAATGTACTTAAATCTGTTCTACAACATTCAATCTCCATCGTATTGTTCACCATCAGATGCTGCGGTATCTGTGGTTGCTCCTTCCCCTTGCCTCTGCATGTGAAAGCGAGCGTGTGGTTGAAACAGGCACTTTTTACTGTTGCGCAGCTTTGGTGATTAGACCACATGCAAGCTGGTAGGCCTGTTTGGTATCAGCTGTGGCATTATTACATCCACAAAAATCCTCATGATCTCTCTGTTGTGTCTTTCAACCACTCCAGCAGTTGGCAACTTGTGGTGTGACATCTGACCACTCAAAGTGTAAAAAGCCAGTTAAGCAATGCATGTCTTTTCTGGTTTAAGTATGGCATACTGGCCTTCTTTGTTGGCAGCCCTTAACTTAGTAATAAGGCAGCAAAGTTTACTTCTAGGTAGGTCATGCCATTGGCTCACCAATGTAAAGGCTCACTTGAATTTATGCAGGGACTAAATGGCACGAGGGGACATGGTAGTGCCAGGATGATGTCGTTGAATGTATGTGCGAAAATATTCAATTTTTCCACTGATTGCACAAATGCCAACTGTTCTGTAGATGTGACATGTTCTAATAAGGGACGCGGTTTGGAAGCATGTCCAAAAACCTGTTTAAGATATTATGTCCTGAACAAATACGATCAGAATTTTGGTGCCAACATTCGTCTTATTTAGATTGGGGACACTTGCCTAAGGCAACACGGGGCTGAAAAAAATAGGAATTTCCCAGAAAATTTCAGTGAGGGAACACGGAGGTATTTCCAAACTTACAGAGTGGAACACAGCCCACAGAAGGCCCCACAAACAGGGGACTTTTCCCTAGACGTTCCAATAAGCAAATGAAGGGCTATGGGGAAATACGATGACCTCAATGGATGCTACAGACCGTTTTAGTGAGGCTTCCACACTTTTGTCCATTTTTACACCGAACAGCATGTCCAGAAACCACTTCAGCACATTGACCAACAGTGTATGTATGTTTATGTAGTGTGTAATGGTTTACGCACGCAGTTACCGTTTTCTTAAGACGCTAACTGATGGAATATTAGCAAATAGGCGATCGTCCTCTTCACAAATGTGCAGAAGCTAACGCAAATATAGTCAGCTTTATTTTCCAAGAAGATCCATCAAGGTTGCTTTGTGACAAAAGGCAAGACTTCAGTACAGTAGAGACATACAACTTCATACTTTAAATAAAAAAAATGATTACAGTTCAAATTTAGCAATTAAAACATTTAAATAAGCACCAACCAATTGAACCAGATCTTTATTCTAAAATAAATGTGGGAAAAAATCCTGAAATGGACAACAGTTCAGTACAATACCACAGTGTTTCGTCAGAGCTGCTTATTTTTGTTGGTTTTAATTAAAGGTGACCATCAATTAACAAAAGGGATCACACTGGCTGATCTTCCCAACAGCAGAGATCACATTACACCACATAGGATGACAGGAGCCCCCCCCCCAATTTGATTCTTGTTTTTTTTTAATGAACTGACCACCATCTTTCATCACACTGGTTCTGAATCAGGTTAATACTGCATTCTGCTGTGATGGTGCATTACTTCGTTCAAACCGTATACAAAAGAGTTGGGAAGAGAGTGGTTTCCAAATCTGCGGTCGAAACAATATTGCTTCAAAAATACAACATGAACGGCTTGATGTAAACAGAGATCATATATTAACTCCACCGCAATTTAGAACTTGATTGGGGACACAAACCTTATATATTGCAAAAGGTGTCAGGAGTGTTAGTCTAATACTGATGGCTTTCGTCAAAGCTCAGTACATATACAGTAGGAAAGACATTCTCCCGTCCATCTCCACTGCTCTCTCTCACACACACACACACACACACACACACACACAAAAAAGAAAGGAAAAAAAACCCACATGTTCCTTTGAACACAATCAGCAACCTATTTGAAAAGCTACTTCAGTGCAGCTTCACATGACTCAACGCAGCATCAGAAATACCTCTAACAACTTGAAGTACAATCCTCGGTACCAAATCGATTTCATTAAAAAGTTCATGGACAACTTAAAGTACAAATAGAGGAAATGAGTTTTGTTTTGTTTTTTTTTGAAACACTTAATTCAAAAATACATTTTAAAACATTTTAGTGATTAACACGCCATTGACAAAGTCCACAAAAATAAAAAACAGACTTTTATTTTAAGGTGCAACAGTTTTGGTTCAGTGCCACCAGGGGGCAGGAGTGCTAGGGTTATGTTAGGTCTTCATTCTCTTCTGCAGCCTCCAAGGATCTTTCGAGTAGAAACAAACCTCCAGTGCTTTCTCTTGGGATGCGAGCCGCGCTTGGGGCTAGATCTTCCACCGCAGCTGTGGGATGGAGGGAGACAACTTCCAGTCACCAATTCAACTTCTAAAAGGAGCCGAGGAGAGAGAGAGAGAGAGAGAGCAAGGGGTCACTGGAAGGTGGGTGAGGTCACACATCCGCAGCGAGGTGCAGGCTGATGCTTGGTGAGCGCTGCTGCTTTTGATGGTGCTGGCTGGGGCTCAGGTGCTCCTCCTGCAAGCTGCAAGCAGAGTAACGATTCTCCTTGGGGATGTGGTGGTTTGGGGCGGGGCTTGCCGCCCGGTTAGGGGGCGGTGGCTGCTGCTGAGCACCAGTAGCTGCGGCCAGGGCGTTGCTGACTTGCTCGAAGGAGCGAGAGAAGACGACGCTGGCTGTGCGCGACAGGCTCAGCGTGCCTGCCTTAGGCACCGATTGGCTGGACGTTAGAGTGAGGCGCTTAAGGGACAGAAGCTCCAGGTTCTCGCTCATGGCTCGGCTGCCCGATTGCTTCCGCGAGGGCTGCTCCGCTCCCCCCTCCTTTTCTTTCTCCTTATCCTTGCTGGATCGGCTGCCTCCGAGGCGCCTCAAGCCCTTCCCCACCGATTTCCCACCAACAGCGGAGGCACTGCTGACCACGATGGTAGGAGGGCTGCCCCCCTGAGCGTTGGCTTGCGTGCAAAAGCCCTCGTCCACCTCGGAGATCTCCATCAGCTCATCCGGGGAACCCAGATCCACTGCGTCTGCGAGGCAGAGGAGTAAGGAGTCAGATACTGCAGCTTATAGCTTATATACCACGCGTTCTATTCACAAGTGATGCACCCAAAGCTACATTTTTCCCCATTTTTGCCAGAAAATTCTCACTGGCTGAAATTTCAGTGGATCTCTACCAGTTCCCAGTGTCACTTCCTAATGGCGAACTATAAAACTGTAGCATAACTCAACTAAGTGTACAGTTCTGTGCTACAGTCTTAGGAACCTATGCTAATAAAGCTGTTTATCTGAGCAGCGTGTTTCTTTTTGCAGCAATGCAAACAAACAAGCCGTGAAATGAATTGAAGATTTGTTTTGTTTGTAAAAAGTAGTTGATGTGTGAGCTGGTTAGAAGACACAGGTTGGGTCTTGGTCAAGCTTTCTCCTCCATGCCTCTAGTCATTGCATGGATGTGTGTGAAGCTCCACCAGCACCTGATTTCATCTAATGAAGGACTGACTGAGCCCAAACCAGCGATTTCATGAAAAATACAGTAATTCTGGGTGTGCCCTAGGAGAACTCTGGCAAAGGTCAAGCCAAAGAGCTGACACGAACACGGTTCACTGTTATTTATTCCGATATTAGCGTTTTTGAGAAAACAAGAACACTCAAGGCCCAGATAAACAGCTTTTAATGATCATTTTCTCAATCCTCAATAACGTGGCTACCCATTCAACTAAACCCCCACCCTCCACCTCAAATCCCCATTCCAGTGTAATATAAAAACTACCACAAAATAAGCAAATATGTCCTGGGGAGATGACGCACTAGTCTGAACAGCTGAGGATGTACTAGCACCACCTTACCAGAGCGCTTTGGGTTAGAAGGACGCCAAGAGAAAGGGAAGGAGGAAAGCACATCACAAACCAGGCCAATCCATCAGATCACTCCAGACAGAAGACAGATAAGCAGCTACACAAGATTAGTTATCAGATATGGCTGGTTATGGGAGATGTGATGTGCTCGAGAGGTCCTGGAACATTGCTGATTATATTGTGAAAGTGCTTAAACAGGCTGCAATTACATTATCTAGAGCTGCTGATCTGCCTCGTTATACTGCCAGTCTACAGAATGACTGTTTCCCATAGCAACCCAGCAGTTAAGTGTTGGAGCTAGAAGCACAATAGCAGATTATATTTCATAATGCCTTATTCTGCCGTTTGCTGTAAGGCAAGAGACCAAACGCTCTTGTAATTAGAGAAATTGTTAGTTGGCTAGCCGAGTAAAAACACAGCAGTCTTAGGAAGACACGCAATAGGAAGGGAACGCACATGGCTATGCAGAAGACAGAGCAAAGTTTAGGAAAATTTTTCAGCACAACCTTTACAGTGTCCGAAGCAAAGTCCTGACACAGCCAAGCATGCTCGATTCTCACAAGGAAATCAAAAATAAATCTTACCAGAATCTTAAAACATGCATAGAAAAATTCAGGCTGAACAGATAATATAATAACATATATGATAATAATAATAATAATAATAATAATAATAATAATAATAATAATAATTATAATAATATATATACATAAATATCAATACATGTTTGAGATATTTTTGACATTTCTCTGTTATTTATTCTGGTATTAGCAATAGAGGCTTAACCTTTGAACAGATGCCACTTTGGTACACTAGGTGGAGATATGTGCCTTGTAGGCCCCGCCCACACTGTTGGTCAAATCTTGTATAAATGAACGCGCTCTGAGCTCCTAGCCATTTTGTAGCAGCGCTTGACTGACTTTAGAATGACAGTATATTCACATTTGTTTCCCTCTGTTTAACTCTTACAATCTAAAGTCCAGACTGTAATTCTGTATGTTATCTGTGGGTGGCAGTAATCAGACAGTACAGAGTGTTTTAACGTCTCTCACTGTATTAGCGAAATATGAATCGGTTGTCTTTATTGGACCTGAACTTTGGCGTCATGGCGTTAAACACATCAGCGACGTTACTGGGATTACACTCGGACTGAAGAATCATGGGACAAATACGGTCCATCAAAGTGCTGCACTTACGGCATGAAAATACAACAAAGGCGTTTTCTTTGCGCTTATCGGTTGTTCGGTAGAAACAGACACCAAGAAATACCTGACCGAATGCAGGTCCTAAAAGCCAAGTGGACGGTCTGATTTGAAAACAGTCAGCATTTGATCTGATGCTACAAACGTCAGAAACATTCTCGATTCAGCCGTCCGTATGGACTGGGCCTTATTAACCAGATGGGGAGAGAGCTACTACTTTCAATGTTAGTATCGAAGATTGAAAAAGTTTGACACTAAAAGAGAGAATATGATCAACTATATTTTAAAAAATTTGTAAATATATATTCAAGGCTTAAAGTAGCTACTCAGACTTGAAGTTGAGTATTAAGAAATGCACATTATTTATATTCCTCACATGATACACGTGATTTTTGGCTATGTAATCGCACAGCCCTTCAGTCAAGCCTTCAGTGAAAGTAAATTTTTAATTTCCTTGCAGTATCTGCATGCTCAATCATGCCAAGTGTGCAAAATGGCACAGAAAAAAAGTTTACACCCCCCCCACAAAAAAAACCAAAAAAAACAACAACAACCAAAACATGGTTCTTCCCCCATGCCCCACACGTAGTACCTCTGGGCCCAAGGGGGGAGGGGAGGGGTGAGGGGGTTTCAGGTCACAGTGTGTGTGGAGGGGGGAGGGGCTCTAGAACTGGACCCTCCCCGCAGAGGGCGTCCCGTCCTCCAGGTGCCTCCGCACAGACTTCTGTCTCCTGACCTCTTGACCTCTAGGGTCCACCCCCACCTCTGTGGTGACCCCCAGCGGCTCGCCCTCTGTCCTGCCGCGCAGCGCCTCTCCGTTGGCCACCCGCTCGCCGCTCACCCCTGTAACACTAATGGAGGGGATGGGCCCGACCGGAGTCGAGTCCGGAGAGTCTACACTGTTCTCCTGAGACTCTGAAGGGGGATGACAGTCACATATATACATGCGCATGAGATACACAAACAGACAGACATATGATCGTTGAAATGACAATGAAATTAAAACCTCATTTATAGGCAAACAGAATGTACTGGAAATTATACGCAAACGAGGATGAATGTGGGAGACGAATGGCAGCGGGGACTTCTTACAGACCTAAATAGCAATTACTGTAGATCAAGTTTAAAGGGACTTAATAGTCTGAAGGCGGATAAGTGACATTTTGAAATGAAGGTAGGCATTTGACTCAACTTGTTTTTCACTTGCTGAACCGCTGTGTAATTATTACGCAAACACTGACACCATGAATCACTGCTTAAAATCTTTCACCACTTTCAGCACAAAGTTTAACTTAAAGTAAAGAAATAAAGGGCTGCACGCTGTGCTTAATTTATGCTTTCTGTGGGACATGCCCTAATTTAAGGAGGGCAGCTGAGAGCCAGCGCGGAGCTGTAATTACAGAAATGTGTTTGGTAGGGATGCAAGAACTACGGGCTCTAAAAGCGGTCAGGCTTGAAAATGTTGCATGTACCATACGCTATTCCCACACAGCAGATTCACATACAGCTGTGATAGCTTGTCCTGCCAATACACTGTAACGTCTTACAACCTACAGTAAAGTGAATGGAAACATGATACAACTACAACAGAATGGGAGGCACTGGTATGGAAATGGGAATGCAGAGAGAGAAAGCGTGGAATGGACTGACAAAATACCCTGCCTTCCGAAACCAGCCGAAATTTCATTGGCATCAGCAAACTTTCATTGGCATAGTTTGTGATTTATAAGGTGGTTTCTACAGGAGAAGCTGTGGCCAGGAAACCCCTGAACGCTGGGCAAAATGAACAGAACAAATCTGAATACAGCACGGTCAGTGCGCCCGCTGCGGTGGAAACCGCCATGGTTGGCGTAAGACGGGATGTTGGCATGGCTTCTTCCTCACCGTGCCGTTTCCAGCGGTGTCCACGGATAGAAAGGCTGGTCACAGCGTTTCGGGAGATCCTGGAGGAAGTGGGTGTAATCTCGACCTGGATGGACCGCGTGCCTTCCTTGTTGGACTTCAGAGCAGCTCCGTGAAGCGAGGACTTGATGGCGTTTCCCGTCTAAGATTTTGACATTCAAGAGAGGTGACAAATCTCACAAGCCAAAGAATACACAGATTACTTTTAGGAAGACATCTGACGGTTCTACAGTATACCAGTACAAACGCATACCAAATAAAAGACCTTGGAACTGCTGGCTGACAGAACATAAGCCTACATACACAATTCCACTGATATGCAAGTCACGTGCTCGTCATTCAATAACCTTAGCGAAAAGGCTGCAAAGTAACTACAGAAAAGAGCCACACATGAACGTTTCTTAAATATACATAAATCAGCATGAGCTGCTTGGATTTGCAGAATTCCTTCATATGTAGCAGAGAGGCCTTCCTACCAGAAGGACTTCCGGATAGAGCTCCAGCTGTGCTCGATACAGCACGTCATCCAGAGCTCTGGAGCCCAGCTCTGACTCTCCATTACACCTGCAGGAAAGAGAGAGAGGAACAAGAAAGAGAGCAGCAAAAGAAAGCAAGGAAGACAATACAGATGCATGAGCTGCGAAAAAGGAGCGAGTACATCTTGAACACCCCCCTTTTGTCCAAAGCAAGACTGATCAGCCCAATTTTAGCATTGAAAGCAGCAACTCAAAAGTGTCCCGAGGCAGGCAAAGCTTTCCGTATGGGTCATAGTGATTCTGAGTACTCACACACTAAGACAACTGTCTACTAAGAGAAATTTCAATCAAAAGGTTACTCACAGGGCAAAGTAGATGCCTGTGATCAACTGGACTAGAAATTCAGACGACACCATCATCCTACTGTTGATGCCTTTATACCGCCGCATCTGCTGCCTTGGATAGCCACAGATACAGATTCTGAGGAAGCAAAAAATGAGACCAGTCAGTACAAAAGCAGAGCACATGTTAAAATGTAACGCAGCTAATGCTCCTCCTACAATTTCAACACAACAGAACCACATCACTTGACCACCTGCAACCCTGTACACAAAAATAGTGTGTGTGTAGCCCTGTGTTATCAAAATGATCTAGTTTTGACTTAATTAAAAAGTGCTAAAGAGTTTGCACACATGCCCAGACACACCACAGGCAGGGGAGCAACCCTTCCTCTATGCCCTCAGACTGGGCTCTCCCTCTGGTCCAATACTGATCACCTGAGGCGATTTCCCCTTAGGAATTTCACCACAGTCGGTGCTGTTTCTGCCGCATAAGGGAGAACTACTCAACCATAGCTGGGTGGTGTTAATGTTATGGCAACAATACACAACTGCTCTCAGTGACTCGTGTTTACATCTCAATGATACGCGAGTTATTTTTGAAGGAAAAAAAAAAAGACCTTTAACCTTGTAAAGCCCTGTTGTGGGCAGTGTTGGCCTAGTGGTTAGGACGCTGCCTTTAAGACCTGAAGGTCGCAGGTTTGAGTCCTGGCCCTGGCACTACTGAGGTACCCTTGAGCAAGGTACCGTCCACTATACTGCTCCCCGGGCGCTGTTGGTAGCTGCCCGCTGCTCCACGTGTGCACGTGTGATGGGTTGAATGCAGAGGTCACATTTCATTGTGGTGCTTGAGTGTGTTCACAATGACAAAGAGTCACCTTCACTACACCTTTATCAAGTTTAACCTTTTATGTCCAATCAATAAAAAAAAAAATTCAGGTAATGACCACTGCAATACTACGCCTGTTATTAGTGACAATAACCAGCCTCATTGGCATCAATTCTAATACTGTGACAGCTCTAGAAAGAAGGCCAGCTGTGCCTCAGAGCGCCACTAAAAATGAACCTGAAATAACAGAATTTGATCAAAATAGTTGAGTTGTTCATGGCAGCGCCCAGAGGCTTTTCCCATTTCCTGTCAGAACTTTACCTCAAAAATCACACCTCAATAAACATTTTTCTAATGTGCTTGTATGGAGAGTTCCATTCATCCCAGGGAAGTCATGTGTCCCTGTTATCGGACTTCACAAAGATTTAGAAGGACCTTTGGTCGGCTCAGTATTGTGTCGGAGTGCCGCAGTGTGTCGTGATCTTTGCTCTCTGCAGCCACTGTATTTAGTGGCTTTGATTGCTCAGGGCTCACTGTGCTTGCTGCTCAGCCGTGCAATGCCGCTTAAGCTGTCGTAATCAATGTGGGAAAAGACCAATGGTAGGGCCCACGCTGGCACATGGGGCCAGGCAGAACGCTAGGTTCAAGTCTTTAAGAGGATCAGAAGGGAAAGAAGGAAGAGAGCGGCTTTAGCTGCACAGACACCTCTATGGGCCTGATTGTTGACTACTGTGCAAAAGGTAGCAGGATCGAGCGCTGACGCCAAACATAAATCCTGCAGAAATATTGCACAATTAGCTTGTGCTCACTAGCTGCTTTCAGAGACGATCACATGTTCGGATAAGCTGGGAGGAGGGAAAGTGTTGAGCCCACTCAGTGTTCAATTAGCAACAGTTATATTAGGAGTGCATTATCTCTCCGTTTGCTCTGCACGTGCGTGAGTGGGCAAGCTCAAGCCAGGGCTCGGTCAAATCAGTTCGCAATGAGTGCCACAAATATTTTAATATTTGTAAAATTGTAAAAAACAAAAAAATGTGAGAAAATGCAAGCTGAATTTACCAGTAGGCCAGTGACCATGTCATTGTGAACACACCCCATCACAGAAAGTGCATCACAACAAAATGTGAACTCTGCATTTGGCCCATCCACACATGGAGTAGTGGGCAGCTATCCACAGTGCCTGAGAGGCAGTGTAGTGGGACAGTACTGTGCTCCATCAGTGGTACTTAGGCCGGGACGTGAACCTGCAACCTTCTGACCACAAGGGCAAGTCCCCAACTAGGCCAAGCCAGTAAAAATGTATGAACCACACATCAGCAAGAACACAAGCTTAATGTAAACCCCTAAACAATAATACATTATATATATATATAGAGCTAGCTAGGGTTCACTCACGAAAGACACTTTTACCCCAATGAAGAGAACAGTTATTATTAGTAGTGTTATGCACAGACGAATAAAAACACCATACAAACCCTAAAGTACCCTAAGCTAAAGCCTGCTGCCCTACAGGGCATTAAAATGGCCTATTTATATCTGATCTTGAATAAATATGTGAATAAATGTAAACATTAAAGTAGAAGGCAGACCATTCAGGTGCGCTGGCATTTTAATAATCCTATTTCAGGTGATCACCGCAAATTCCTGGAGCTTTGGATTCAAAATGCTGGAGAGCTAAGCAGTGGTGGGAAGGCTACGAATATGGCAAAGTGCATCTTGGCCACAATGCAAATGACAACAATCAGAGAAAACATCATTCTTAAAATGCTAAACTAGCTCTTCGGTGGTTGGTTAGGTTTGAGAATAGACAGCTCATGCCTGCATGCAGTGAAAACACTTTTTTTTTTCTTATTCTCATGGTTCCTCAAGCCAGTTTAGAGCTGTCGATCAGTTAGGAAATACTAAGAACTGACAGCTAGAAAGCAAGATAGCTACTCAGCCAATTTGCCTGTTATAGCATCACACTTACAGTATACAATGAAGAAAACAGGCAAATGATTTGTAAATTGTGATTTTAGGCTTTTACAAAATGTAAAACGCAATACTAGCACAATAAAGTACTTTGATCGGATTTTGCCATCGAATTGTGTGCTTGTGTATCAGTATCAAACCTGGAGCTCAGCTGGCAGAGTGACTGGAGGGAAGAGCTGGTCATGTAGCTTATCTCAGCATTGTAGCAGAGCAGCAGAAAGGTTAGCACTTCAAACCTGAGACAGAATAGAAGGTGGTCAGGTTCCAACAATGGTTCAGCATCAACACCCATGGCTAACCCCAAAAAACAAATGTTTTTCATTCAAATCAGTTATTACCTGCAAAATACAGACATAAACAGATCAGAAACACACTGTCCAAGTTAGTGGATCCCAACCCTGATCTTAGAGTACCTTCTACTCCAAATATTTGTGTATTCCATGCTCCAGGGCAGCTGATCCCACTAACAAGCTAATTAACAACTCCTTTAGGAGTTGAAAATGACATTTTAGAGCAAGAAAGACCAATTTTGAGAGGTAAAACTACTCCAAGACAGGGTTAGAAATCTTGTCCAAAGTCTACATAAACATTCATCTAAACAAAGTCTTCAGTGATGCATTAATAATAGATGGAGCAAATGAAAGCGCTCAGTTAAAGCCATTAATGTTTGATGAGCAGCCACACCTGTTCTGCGCTGTAAACGTCTCTCTCTGGAGGTGGGGTCCGCTGTAAACCACACGGCTCAGCCCATGATTGGCTAAAGCTCCTTCAGTTAAAGCCATTGAACCAATGGCAGAGGGCTTGAAGAACAGAGCATGGTCATGGAAATTACAAATAGCTCTAGTTTGACACAAATGGAAAAATACTAGGACGATAAATAAATATTCGATGAACAAACCTCATGGTATACAGATGGCTTGGATAAGGAAGGGACGGTGAAAGACAGCACTCTGCTTTGACCATCTTTATCAACGATTTCCTGCATCAAACAGAAAGAAAATTAAAGGAGTTTAAAACATATTAAAATGTAAACACTGTACTCCACAGTACATACTGTACATGTTCGCAGGTTGGTCCTCGTCTGCACAGGCAGCCCATAGAAAAACTGATCAGTCAGTCTGGCAAGTTTAACATCACCACCACCACACCCACCATTAAGGCAGTACATTGACTATGCTCTCCAGTCACCTAAACCTAACCCTAGACCAGCAGTTTGGGCACCCTTGGTCAAATGAAACGGCAACGGAGCACAAAACAGGGCTTAGCTTTTGTTCGGGGCTTAAATGCGAATGTTAGCCAACAGGCTTCTGAAGCTCTGATGCAATTGCTAATCACAGGCTAACGCATTACAAAATTGTGCATGTCAAACACAAACCAAAACAATGCATCTTTGTATCTGAACTGAAGCCCGGCAGAAGAAAAGCTCTGTAAGCCGAGCGTATGGCCCAGAGGCCGGCAATTTCACAAACAAAAATCTGACCATGGGTGTGAGAGCATGTCCCCACATCGTCCAAGACACCAAGAACGGATTGTATGCTTGTGTGAATCTGTGTCTATAACGCGTCTGCATTTGGCCTTTATCTGACATGAGGCCCATTGGTCTGCTGTCCCCAGGGCATGCAGCCAATTGCAGAGCCTATAATGTCAGGATGATTAACGCCCCCTGACACCCTGGAATGGCATTTGATTGGCAGATGACCTACTCTGCTATTCAGGGCGCTGGGGAGATGAGAAGGCATAGGAGGGAGCATAAAAGGCCCCAGACAGGGACGCCCCTTCTGGGCTTCATCCTCCTCCAACTGAGACTGGCACGCAAAACAATACACAGTTTCACCCGTCACTCAGCTACACGTACCTTTTTAACTGCACCACATTCATATTCTGCTACTGCATCTGCATAGTCTATATACAGATGCCACAGGAGCTACTGTGGAATTATTCCACTGCAGGTCAAGGAAAATGCAGCAGGAATATACTTTACAACAAGAAGATAACAGTACTTTAGGAAAAAGAACCACTAATGAAATGATTCGGGATAAAAACCACACCACATGGTTGTGGACAACCAGACCCATGAAGCACCACTTCCATGGTGAGAAAACAGTGGAACTGCACACTGCTAATGTACACTATAGAACTCACACACATTCAGATTAAGTTCATCTTTGCAGGTTGGTTTCCTGGACAGGGCCTGGACTATAGAGTATTCTGAATGAACATTTTCACAGAAAGCAAAATGTAGTCCATCCATGCATCCATCCATCTTCTAAACCGCTTTTCCGGGTCACAGGGAAGCTGGAGCCAATCCCAGCTGACTGAAGGCCTAAGGCGGGGTTCACCCAGGACAGGAAGCTCAACCCATCGCAGAGCAACACAAACAGACAACCATTCACACACACATTCACACCTATGGGCAAGTTTAGAGGATCCAGTCAACCTACTGCAGCCTTTGGACTGTGGGAGGAAAACGGAGCACCCGGAGGAAACCCACGCAAACACAGGGAGAGCTTGCAAACTCCGCACAGAAAGGCCCCCTGCGATCGAACCAAGGACCTTTAGGCTGTGAGGGGACAGCGCTAACCACTGCACCGCAAAATGTAGTCTCCGTTTAGAATGGGATGCAGTCCAGGATTAGGCTTAAACCCTTTGCAAGACAGCGACTTAATAGGAATCTAACAAAGGGCTCCCCTGCCTCCTCCAGACACAAAATCCTCCCAAATTTTAGTCAGTAAGGGGCTAGCGGAGGACAGTCTGGGCTTTCAAACCAAACAGAAGACACCGGGGACTGGAGGCATCTGTTTGGCGTGTGCTGCACCAGAACTTTGTACCAATCACCACATATTTCGTCTTGTCTCGCTTCAGATGTTCTTGTTTCAAATGTCGTTTTCCTTTTAAAATACATAAAACACATTAACACAAAGAGCAGAAGAGCCAAGTTAAGACCTCACTGACCAGGTTGTAGATACCGAGCAGAAGGGCCTCAATGCAGCCACTGCAGTGGGGGTCCCGGCCAGCACTGACCGACAGGTAACTCCATACCAGCTCCGGCAGAAACTGTAGGGTAAAGCGCTGGAGACGAGGCTCCCCGCTGCGGTAGAACTCAAAAAGCTGGTGACATACTGGCTCTAGGAGCTGGGAGAGAGAGAGAGAGTTGGAGGGAAATTGCAGACGACAGCATGACCAAGTCTTTACATATAATTTCACATAATATGAACTTACATAAGCCCATTTAAACACAAAGGGCTGTTCAAACTGATAACCTTTCCCTGCACAAAAAGCCAGTCTAGTAATTTGTCTTCATTCTTCATGCGAATGGCTAACAGCCCACACATACAGGGGGCCAACAGCATGCTACAGTCCCCTACAATTACCCACAATGCAGTGTGTCGTGATGCATCACATATGGCTCACTGTGGGCCACCCTTCATACTGGCACACTAGCGAACAGTCTGACGCTCCTCAGCTTTTAAGGCCAGCTGCTAAGTGTTACGAAACGAGCGTTTAGCATTCAGTCACTCTTAGCAAGGTCAGCCTCATGTACATCTATGTTCTACATCATTTTAAGAAAAGGTTCATATTTCTTAAGGGAAGTGTTGTGTTTCCGTGTTGCATAAATACAGACTGAATACTAGAACTAAATTAAAAGTAAAAGATTTATCATTGTGACAAAAATAATTGACTTTTGTCAGATTATATACCCCTTAATTCATCAAAACACTGGTCCAGAAGTGTGATTGGTCAGTATGCTCATTGCACACAGTAGAAAAAACAAAACAAAAAGCACCGATTAATCAGACAGACATTTACATATTGGGAGATCAGTATCAGACAAGGCCATTATATTGAGAATTATTAAGAACCATAAACCATGCAGCCCTATTCTGGAATAACACCATTAATGAGCTGCACACCATTGATGGAAAGTGGTCCTTCTAAGACCTGCAGTTTAGAAATTGTCATAAGCCAATGAGCTGTAGAACTGCACAGTGTTAGGATGAAACTCAGACGTTGCCTTTTCAGATTCGCCCAACTTCTGCTCCACTGTTGTCTATGTAGCAACCAGCACTGTGACTCTACCATGCTCCTCTAGAGTTTGATGGTTGGCCAGTTCCAAAATGTTCATCGCTCAGTCTTTCGCATTCTCTGAAACAGCTGTTTTGTGTTAACCTACATGTCAGTCAAATGTGTTAAAGAACCATCTTCTGAATGATCCCTGTTGTTAAGTGATGTAACAGGGATGAAAAACATATAGTTAAGACCTCCAAAGACACCAATGATCCTGACCCATTCTGCTGTCTGGACCCACCTGATCCAATCTGAAGCCCTACTTACGGTTGAAGTTCTTACTGCTGGAACCCATTCCTGCTGAGGAGGGCCTCATATGAACACCCCTTAAGATTCACTAACTTGATCGACAAGCATCATAGCCCAGCTGTATACCAGATCTGCTGCCCCTTTGTACCTTTGACAAGATCACCCATCATTCGTGCTTCCTGCTCACCGGTCCCAGCTACCACGGACCATCTCCTCATGCTCCATACGCTTTATATGCATAGGCAAGATTTGTTGCTCGTAGCTATAGGCTTTTAGATGATCCCACGTCTAGAAATTCAGATCCAGCCTGTAGCAACCAGGACACCTGGGAATGCACACGTGTATGTGGTTCTGTAGTTGGCAGACTGGTGAACGCTAAAGTGACCATGTGTTTGACATGATGAGATCTGGGAATAGATCACTGGATGAAGCTCAGATAAAAAGAGTTTCGCCCTGAGAACGCCAGCTGATTCCAGTCTAAAAAAAAGTGTAGCGTACTAAAAACATGCCCTTCTCAGCCCTTCTCTCTTTTAAAGATGTTTCCCCTATGTTTTTCTACCTAGAACACGGCACTGTCAGTATTTCTGTTCTCTGCTCTTTTGCTGGTGTATTTCCATCCATTCAAACCGGTTTCCCAACTGCAGAAAAACTACATATTGTGACACATCATGCATCAAGAAAGTGCCTCTAGGTATTGTGATGTCATTTTTTCCTTGCAATATCATCAGCCCGGACATCAGCTTTTCATGCGCAACCCGAACACAAAAGGATGAAAACCCCTGGGGGGAAAAGTGAAAGAATGATGGTAGGAGCTTACATCACTGTAGTTCTCCCGGATAACTTTGTAAAGTGCAGGAACCAGCGAGCCCTTTTCTTTCAGAGACGAAGCGTAACCAGAGATGGCCGCCTCTGGAAGTGTCTGCAACACACACCACGGTTAAAGGTCATAGACAGCGTAACGTTTACACATCCTGCAACAACAGTCTGGCAAAGTGATAGCACTTGAGGCCAGACTTCGACGTGCAAGCCTGACAGACTGCCCGTTCTGGAAGGAACGCCGGGGCGGTTTGATAAAATTACATCTCGGTTGGTTTTACATATGTTTTCACACTCCGTTCTCTTCTTTTCCCATATCCTCCCACCATCCAGGAGGGCATCCACCTCAGCCTACGTGACGGTGTAGAGGGCCCTTCTGCCAAACACTCCAGCAGACAAACACTTGAGGAGATGTGTTTGCATGCAAGTCATTGTGTGTGCGCGAGACCAAAATTTATAGTGTAAGAGAGAAGGAAGAAAGGAAATATGGAAAAACAGAAGGGAGAGAAACAAAGAGAAACAGAGCGAGAGAGAGAGAGAGTGAGAGAGAGAGAGAGAGAGAGAGCGAGAGAGAAAGAGAGAGTGAGTGCAAGTGGGAGAAAGTGTGGGTGAGGGAGCACGTTTAATATCGCCAATGCGGCTGCTCGAGGAGACTGATTGATATGCTCAAGGCAGAGCCGTCTCGACGCCCATCTGTCCCTTCTCAACAACACGAGGAGAAAGAAAGACGAAATGGAGAAGAGAAACATCAAGGAAGGAATAATTACGGACCTTATACTCAGACAGCCATTCCTCTACCACACCTTGATCCATGGCTAGCATCGTTCCTCATCTGGCACCAAGGATCTGCAAAACACAAGAAAATATCTGTTCACACACACGTGAGAGCAGAGATCTTACAAAACCAGTCAGTCAAACAACAACATGAGATAAAGCCTCAGACTTAGCTCTCTTTAGATTTGCCAGACTCGTCTCTTACACCATAAAACAAACAAAACTGAACCACATATGTATCCAAAAGCCAGTTTAAACAGGTGCGTCTTGACTGAATCAACCAATCACAGGTCCTGCAGTCTGAGAGCACAATCCCCACAAGTTTCCAGCCTAGAACATGGAACAAGGCCACTCTGATGAGCAGATCTCAGGGCATGACCAGTTGAACATGGGTGTAGAGGAGCCATTACATATGAAGAGGCCTGACAATGCAGGGCTGTAAAATACAGTACTACAATTTTAGCCTGCATCCTAAATTCAACCTGAAGCCAGGATAGAAGGTTCATTTAAAAATGTAAAAATAATCAAATAAAGTCAATTAAATATATAAATGAAATAATAGGGCTGCAACCGTCAAAGAATTCATTTTAGAGCATTCCCGGGAATTTTATCTTCATTTCTATCCATAAAAATAACAAAAAAACAAAATTATGCAAATGAATTTTCAATATTTAAATATATTAAATAAACAAATTCATTAAAAAATATCTAATTAGTTCATTTATACAAACAGAAAAGCAGGAAAAAGGAAAGTGTTTGGAGAATAAAACAGCAACTCAAACAGTATTTTAAGTATAAGGATGGGTGTGTTAGGATGCACGGGAAAACAGAAATATTACATATATATAAATAATAATTAAAACCACAGCAACAGCCCAGAAGGCACTTCAGAACAGGCCAGCAATTCCATTTAAAACAAACGCAGACACCACACTGTGGCATGCGGTAGGTAAAAAATTAGATTAACACTAACAGCGCTAGAAGCACTCACTCTCCAGCCTCCGCTTCCTCCCCTGGGAGCTCCAAATTAAATCCGAGAGATAATGGCCACAGTTTACCTGCCGCGTCCGAGCCAGCCGGAGTAACGGAGCGTAGGTGGACATCACTCAGTTAAACACGCGCAACAAATAGCTGCAGAAGTGATCTCCTCTGCTGTGGGTAAACAGTGTAAATCAAAGCTGCTGTCAGCAGAGACATTATACGGTCGGTCTTTCTAGAGGAAAAGAGAAGCTCTCGGAGACTCTTACTGCTGCTACACCACACACTTACCACCACCATAGGATGTTCACATAATGCCACACACACACACACACACACACACACACACACACACACACACACACACACACACACACACACACACACA
>JBBPDA010000138.1:3738450-3770467 GCA_037974385.1 Arnoldichthys spilopterus
TTATTTCTGTGACCATTGTGAGTTTTTCTTTCATTGACTGAAGGGTACCAACAATTTTGTCCACGTGTGTATGTATGGTGCAAATCTAACACTGCAGTATAGTGAAGTATAGCAGTGGCAGCATCGTGTTGTGAGGATGCTTTTCCTCAGCAGGGACTGGGCATCTTGATATAAGTGCAGGATGGATGGATGGATGGATGTGCCACCAACTGTTCTTAAGAAAATATTTCTTTTCAAAACTCAAACAGCTGTTTCAAAGATTCTGTTATTCACTGATGTGTTTCTAGTTGGGATTTGCAAAAAATTCTGCTCTTACAAATCCTACAAAAACACTCAGAAGCACATTTACACACATTTTAGTGAGGACACGTTTGTGCAGAGTAACTGGTTACTGCATTTTACTGCATCTACACTGATATAATGATTCAATTACAAAAATATTTATCATTTATAATATTTAATCATTATTTTCATTTTCATTCCTGACCTTTTAAAAGGTAAAGCACTCTGGTCTGTGTTGTTTTGCTGTTGTGCTTTATTCACCAATAGTTATGTTATAATAAGTTTTTCCTTCATTTTTTTTCTTTGTAAAAGACCACAATGCTTAAAGCTATTTTGCTCTTCCAGGTAGTAGCAGGGGTTGAATAACTTTGCAAGCAGTATTTTCTCACTGTAAAAGCAAATTTGTCTTTATATTGTGAGTTGACTGAACTTCTAACATTAGGTTAACATAAAAAATCTAAAACATTGGTGATTGTGATAATGCGTTCTTTCTGTGAACTCAATTTTAAATCAGCAAGGTAATAATTTGTTAAACCCCACTTAGTTTTTTTCCAGTACAGTTTTAATTTTTTTTTAAAGATCTGCAGACAAAAAATGAATCTTGGCTTCGGTCATTGCATGTTTGCTTGTTCGGTTTATCAAATCATTCTTTCCGTCGTACTGTTTCAGTGAACTGAACATCCGAATCAATGATGCAAAAGTCAGACATACAGGAAACTAGAACTCTAAACTTTTTAGATCATGTTCCTGGTTCGATTTAAGCATGATTCATCATATATTATCTTTAAATTTGTTAATAAAACACAGATTGAATTGCTCTGCTCGGTTTTTTTGATTGCATAATGCACCATGCAAGGAAAAGAGAATTCTTAAAGTGTGTTCGGCATCTAAGCATATTTCTCAATGGGAAAAATTTTGAAGGTTATCCTACCCTATGACAAACTGAAATGTTGCAGAGCCAGTGTGTTGTGCTCCATATGAGCCTAGATTTGGGTTGTCAAGGAGTAGAATTACACACTGCTGCATACAGGCTCACTGCTGTGGACGGAACGGACATTGTAAGACTGGCAACCCCAACAAAATACCCCACACAAACCAGCAAGCTATGTCAAATGTGGCAGTTAAGCTGCTTGGCAGTAGTGGCCTACAATTCAGTAGCAGTTAAATTATAGAGTTACTCTCATGCCACACTGTCCCAGTGTGCAACTGTTGGACTGTTAGCTTTGCCTCTAGCATGTAGATTTCCTGGATCTCCTCATAATACAGTAGATCCAGTAGCATTCTGGGAGAAGTATACAAGCCAATACGTGTCATGTAACACATTAATCAACCATAACATTAACACCTCTCACAGCGAAACAAATAACATTGATTATAAAGTTTCTTCATTACAATGGCACATGTCAGGTGGGCTGGGGTATATTAGGCAGCAAGTGAACAGTCAGTTCTTGAAATGCATGTCCTGGAAGCAGAAAACATGGGCGAGCATAAGGATCCATGCCACAAGGGTCTTCTTGTGATGGCTAGATCTAAGCAGATCTTGTAGAGTGTTCCAGGTGTGCAGTAGTTAGTACCTACCAAAAGTGATCCAAGGAAAGACAACTGGTGAATCAGGTCAGGGGCACCCAAGCTTCACTGATGCATGTGGGGATGGAAGGCTAGCCCATCTGGTACAATCCCACAGTGGAGCTGCTGATGCACAAAATGTCAATGCTGACTATGTTAGAAAAGGGTCAGAACACAGTCAGCTGTTGCGGCAGCATGAGGGAAACCTACTCAATATTAGGCAGATGCTGTTAATGTTATAAATAATGTTATGGCTGATTCAGTGTAAAGATTAATAGCAGTCATTCATTTTGGCCTAAAATTAGCATGGTGCTGACTACAAACGATTTGCAATTTTCAGGGGCTTTCTGAGCTTTGTACGCAATTTTACACCCATGACTTGAGTAGCTTAAGTACCTTTATAACAGTCAACCTTTGACCTGCATCAGAGCAACTAATTGTAAAAGATCATTTGGTTTTACATGGACGTAAACTATGTCTCAGATAGGCTCAGATTTATAGAAAGAAATCTTCAGATCTTCATTCTGTAACAGAAACGTAAATACTGTGTTGGTGCGGCCTAAAGTTCCATCCACCTCGAATCGATTCACTGCTTTTGTGAGGAGTTTCGTTCACGAGCGGTTCAGCCCACGTGGAAAAAGTTCCCGCGAAACTACAAAGGCGTACGCCGTGGACTGTACCACTAAGAACACCGCCATGCGGAGGGGTCGCAAAACATAGACATTCGGGAAAGTTTGCCACGCGTTCAGGTTAAGTTGAGGTTATCCTTTACGTTCGTTATTTTTTTTCTCATAGTTAGTTCGATGTATCGACTGAGAAAATCCTTCCGAGGTATTCGACCACAGTTGCACCTTCGCGCTCACACCCCCGTGTTTTTTGGTGAACGCGTCCTTGAGCGCCTGTTGTTTTTTAAAGTATTCACTGTATGTATGGGGGTTTAATACAGCAGACTAAAATCAGTTAAATCCCAAAAGTTTCGGTTTTTCCCCGTTTAGATACAAAATGTCCACACCAGTCAAGGTAAGAACAATAATGTTAATATTTTCAGGTGGGTGGCCGAGAAGAAATGTTGTGTAAAACAGATCTTTATTTGTATTTTTAAGCCAGAAAACCTAGGACATGTATCGTTAGCTCGGTTGCTAGCTACCAGGCTCAGCTACATTAAACGAAAGACTGAATAACAATATTACTGAATCTGGTCCATTAATTCAGTAATTGAATATGCACTTTAAACGTAATCGGTCGGCTAAAACGGTGTTTTCCAAGTCAAGCCTAAATGCCTTAAATGTATTAGTCAAATACCATATCTCACATTCAGCCTGGTACTGCAGCTCATTTCGTAAACAGTGCTGGGACACTTGCTTTTACATCATATATATTTTACACATAACGTTTTTCAAGTTTTCATATACATCAGCTATATGTAAGCTGGCTGAAATTAGCTGTATACCGACCAACCATAACATTAAAACCACCTGCCTGATCTAATGTTGTTCGTCGCTCTGGATAAGAGCGTCTGCTAAATGCTGTAAATGTAATGTAGGGCCCGAGACATGTGGCACCAAGACATTAGTAGCAGATCATGTTAGTTGTGAGATGGGGCTTCCATGGATCATACTAGTTTGTCCAGCACTTCCCACACATGCTTGATCGATGTATGATCTGGGGACTCTGAAGGTCAAGTCAACTCCTTGAACCCTTTGTCCTTGAACTTCCTCAACTATTACTGAACAACGTTTGCAGTGTTATCTTGCTAGATGGCCACTGCCATTAGAGAATACCATGTAGGGGTGTGCTTGATCTGCAGCAATGTTGGTGGTACATGTTAAATGAACATCCATATGAAGGCCAGGACCGAATATTTCCAAGAAGAACATTGCAGTATCATCACTGTGGCCACTGCTCATCTATCCATCTTTTTTAACTGCCATAGACAATTACATGGGTTTCATTTGCTGCCCACCCTCTTGCTATAAAAGTTTTGGACTTTATGCCACCCTTGCAAACGGAGACTGTTTTCTTTGGCTTTTTGTTATTTGCTTTCTTTATATTCTTGCCATCCGGTGTTGACCAGAGAAGGATAAGTTCCCCTTCTGTGTCTTGGCTCCTCCCAAAGTTTTTTTCCCTCCAATTTTAGGGAGTTTTTCCCCTTGCCTCTGTAGCCTATGGCTTGGTCATTAGGAGATTGGACCTGGACTTTGTGAAGCTACTTTGTGACAATGTCCATTGTATAAATCGGCTGTATACATAAAAACAAAACTGAATTGAACATTGCCCAGAGCATCGTACTCTACTTCTTCCCATAGTGCATCCTCATGCTATATATAAGCAACACACACACGTCTGGCCATTCACATGATGTAAAAGAAAACACAATGTGTGAGAACAGCCTATTTTCTTCCAATGGTCCAAGGTCCAGTTCTGGTGCTCAAGCCAATCATACGCATGTTCATCAGTGAACATTAGCTAGCATTATCACTCTGGTCTCTGGCTACGCAGACCCCCAAATGGACATGACTTTTGTCTGTCATAGCTCATTTGAATGTTTTTAGCAATTTGTGCTATAATAACTCTTCTGTGCGATCAGCCCATAGAGGCTAGCTTTTGCTCCCTACATGGTTCATTAAGCCTTGGGGAACAAGTGCCCTGTTGCCAGTCTGCCAGTTATTCTTCCTTAAATCACTTTTGGTAGGTATAATCTTCTGCATACTGGGAAATTTTCACAACATCTCTTTTGATGGGCACGGGTTAAATGGCAACTTAGTGGAACACCATAAAAAAAACTTATCAGCACTGGTGTCTCAACCACTCGCCCATACAGTCCTGCCACTTCAAGGTCCCTGATTTAAAATATTCTCACTGTAACTTTCACATGTTGGTTTTTGTCACTGTGTGTTTGTGTTTTCAGTGCTTCACAGCCCTTTTGCAGTGTGCATCACAGAAACTGGCATTATGTTAACAATCCAATTCTGGTCATGTGGCTGTAGGTTTATTCTGTGTGCTTTGTCTAAGCTTAGTCAGATTTGTTTATGCTTTATTTGCAGAAAGCATTGGCAGATATATTTGAAAGCCCTAGTGATGAAGAAGAGTTTCTTGGCTTTGGAGTTGAATCTTTGGAGCAGATCTCTGAGGAGAGCAGAGACAGCCTCCGCTCACAGACCTCCTGGAAGCCAGTGAGTTTCATCTTGTTAACTTACAGTTTGGTTATTTATCTCTAAAGCAATGCAAATCTAAGTGAGGGGTGATTCTGCTGTTGTGTGGGTGGGCAACACCCCAGAAAAACATGGTGATAATTGAACAGATCCCATATTAATGTGACCGATCTTTCTCTTAGGTCCTTCACTTTAGGTCTAAATTCATCACAGAAGAACTGGCTCATGTTTTCATGGACACAGACAGTGAAGATGAGTTTGAAGGCTTTGGTAAGGAGGAGTGCTCTCTACACAGCAACTTGAGCTCTAAGGTTAGGGGCAGTTTTCTTTTTTTTGGCTTTTCATGTATGTACATCAATGCTACGTCCACTGATTTCTCACCATACACTGGTAGGTTTTGGAGTCCGAAGAAGACAGCGATGACATCGGGTTTTATTCAGATGACGACAATCCAGCCCCACAAAGAAGGCAGAGTTCTGGATTGTGTGTTGCGTTCAGGTTTCCTGCCAGACGAAGCTCCACACATGAAGAGCCTGTTAAAAAGAAATTCTCTGAGAAAGCCAAGTCAAGGGTTCCACCGGTCAGCATGCAGCCTACAGCAAGAACCAGAAAGAGGAGAGGATGTAAAGAAGATGGACCTGTGGGGTGTAAAAGTGGAAGAATTGAGAAAAAACCTGGAATAGTAGCCAGAAATGAGTCTGAGGAGGAGGAGGATGAGCTAACTGAGGCAGACCTACAGATACTGAGCAAAAGAGCTAAAAATATTCAAGAGAACAAAGCTATGGTAAGTCCTTTGGGTTACAATGGTTCTTATTCCACATACTTGTTAAATTGGATGTTAAATTTGTGTGTGTGTGTGTGTGTGTGTGTGTTGCTCACAGCTTGCAAAGCTATTTGCAGAACTAAATTCCTTACCAGCACTCTCCCCAAAGACAACACCCTCAGTAAGTGTGTTTATTTTTTTTATGTATTTCTTAAATATTTCCAAACACAGCCATGGGTTGAATTGGAAGACCTCTTCCTGAGTTTGCTGTAGTTAGCCTATGTAGCTCCTGTAGCTTATAAAAACAGACCTGGGTAATTGGACCAGTGTTACCCCATTCTTAGACCCAGAGAGCCCCCTACTCTTCACATTTTAGCTTTCTGTGCCCCCAAAACATCTGATCTGAACTTTCAGCTAATTAGTACGTCATGCCTGGGTTGTAGTGGGTGTGTCAGACTAGGTAAAATACTCAAATGTATAGGGCAGGAGTGCTCCAGGAAAAGGGTTGTGGAAATTTGGTTCACCCAGTCATATATTAGCCTACGGTATCCACGTAGAATAATGTGCAAGCTTAGTAGGTTGACTAACCAGATTAAGACACAAAGTTAAAGGTCCGATTATTGCATGTCCTCAGTTTGCTTAAACTGACTTTGACTCCATTTACCAACATGGTCATTTATTTTGTGGTGATAAGTGGTTTTTATGTGCATTTATGTAAATCCTGTCTTTTGTTTTCTATAAAACATAATTGGCATTTGTTTTAGTGACCGCAATGGTAAATTTGGTTAATGGTAAAGTCAGACTGCAGGTAAGCTCGGAAAGATGTATAGTAGTATTTCCCCTTCCATACTGCTTAGAGAAGTGTTTTTCCAACAACTTCCAACATGCCTGCTCTCAACACACCTGATCACACAGGGCAGTGGAGGCCTAGTGGCTAGGATCTTGCCCTTGTGAACTGAAGGTCACATGTTCAAGTCCCGGCCTGGGCACTACTGAGGTACCCTTGAGCAAGGTACCGTCCCACTACACTGCTCCCTGCGTGCTGTTGGTAGCTGCCCACTGCTCCACGTATGGATGTGTGATGGATAAAATGCAGAGGTCACATTTTGTTTTGGTGTTTGAGTGTGTTCACAATGACAGTCACTTTCACAACTAATGATGTAATTAACTAGTCTCTCTTGGGTTGAAGTGGGCATGTCTGCATAGGGAAAATGTTAAAATGTACCGGGCAAGAGTTCTCCAGGTCCAGGGTTGGGGGTGGGGGGAACTGACCTGGAGGATGCTGGAATCCCAGTTTAATCCATCGTAAGCAGTTTTTATAATTCTCTCATGCTGGTGGGAATATAAAAACTGTTCTGCTCCACTTCAAAATGTTTTGGTTGCTGTTTCCAAGTTTTGTCATTTACTTACTGCTTGCAGTTCTAATTACATAACTACATTCTATCTGTAACTGAAGAAAAAGAAGAAGCAGCAGTACACTCCAAGAAAACATGCAGGTGAAGTCCAGAGCGAGAGGCGGAACCCCAGTCGCAGGGCAAGGCCCCCAGAGCATTTTGGAATCGAGGAAGAGCCGGTTGCATCATCTAAACCGAGAGGAAGGAGCATGGAAATAGACCTCAGCAAACTGATGGAGGTGAACACTGCATAAAGTCTGCTCCTGTTAAGCAGCTTCTGTATGAAGTCACATTCTCTGCAAGCCATGTGCCAGTGCCCAGAGTGTTCTTGAAGCTAAGAGTAAATGTTCTGAAACGCATGACCGCCTTCGCTTTTACGATCTTACTGAAGGACTAGAGAGAATTTAATAGTGGGTATTGAGCTAAATGTCTGTTCTTCCGCCTTTTCTTCTCTTTGATTCGTCGTCATTCACGCAGGTTGACCGGGACTTGCAAGAAGACGGACACCGGCAGAAAAGGAAATACAAAAAGCGCACTTCTGTGAGAATGCCAGAGGACATCACGGAGGAAGAGCTGGACAATGTCGCTGATCGTGCTAAAGACAAAATTCTTGATAAAGAAAATGTACGTTTGTATAATATTATTGGATTATTCAGGGAAGAATGTTCAGCTTATATCCCTGCATATTGTGATCTTATGCAAATTGCAAACCTAAACACCACACTCAACTTAAACTGTATTCAGGTTGGCTGTTTGTAATATTTTACGCTATCATGTATACTTCTGTCCATTATAGATACAGAACCTGGCTTATGTAGAAAAGCTAGTGTTGCTGCACTTCGAAAAACAAATGCTTGATTTCAAGGAATGTGTGTTCGGTTGACTAAAAAAGGAATTTTTTTTTCCCACAGGGGAGCACGTGTCATCAGTGCAGACAGAAGACTTTGGACACGAAGACTGAGTGCAGGAACCCTTACTGTTCAGGAGTTAAAGGGCAGTTCTGTGGGCCCTGTTTGCGTAACCGCTATGGAGAAGATGTCCGCAAAGCCCTGCTAGACCCTGTGAGTTGTGTGTCTGTGTGTGTGTGTGTTGGGCATAGAGGATCTCTCATGGTACCCATTGCTGACACAGGATTTCAAGTGCATGCACATGCAGCTTTTATAATATCCATAGAAATTCGTTGGCATTACAATGGGATGGTTTGGAGCAGTCAGGCTTGTGCCAAAGGTCATGCTTTTCATGTACAGAAGTCAAAACTACTTTGACTGACTATTCACAGTAGAGGCTTTTAATGCTGCATATATAGTAAACCGCTCTATTAGAGCAGCAGGTGTCAATGAACGTTTGGACCCTGTGTGCAAGATCAGAACTTAACCTACCATGCCAACAGCTGGGAACTGCAGCAAAAACTGTTATTAACGTTCACTTGGTTTTCAAAATGCAGTTGATGTTTATATTTTAAAGCGAATAAAACTAAAGTTGATGATCAAACTCTTTACTGTTTCTTTTAGAACAGTGTTAAACTTAACATGTATTTATCTGATCTTATAACAACTACTACTAGAGCAATTAGTCTTAAAACTGGTTTGTAAGAAAGAATAGTCTGTGTAAGGGTGAATAAGAACTTTTAGGTAACTAAGGGGTGGTGTATTTGTGTGGATAGGATTGGGAGTGTCCCCTCTGCCGTGGAGTGTGTAACTGTAGCCTGTGTCGGAAGCGGGATGGACGCTGTGCCACTGGAGCCCTCACCCGCTTAGCCAAATTTTATGGCTATCATAATGTCAAGGAGTACTTGGAAAGGTATGTACACTTTGCTCTTTCCATGTGTAATTTTAGATATTAGTCGGAACAGAACCTTGTATCTCATAAAGCGTGACCGCCCAGGAGAAGGAATAAAAGGAGTTTAGCTTGTAATGGAGGTGTAATGAAAACCGTGGTTCTCGATACCAGTGCATGTTGTAGTCTTAACACCTCTAATCCACTACTTCTATAACCCTCCCTGAGATGTGTTGAGGTCAGGGAAAATACAACAATATACAGGGCAGTGGTACTCCACGCTCAGAAATTGGAACCACTGCAGAAAAAACCTTAAGGTCAAAATCTGGTGCAGATTCTGTATAATTGACATTGTGTTTCTGTCTTTCGCAGTCTACAGAAGACTCTTAAGTGAAGCCAGGCTGTTGTCGGGATCCAGTAGTTGATCTTTAGCATTTTATCAGTCAAAAATTTAAGACCAAAACGTGAGACTTGACTCCCGATGTCCTCAACTGCTGTGAAAAGGGAGAAAAACAGTTGAGTCATGTTGTAAATCCTGCTGTCTACAAAAGGCCAAACAGCTTCACCTTCGCTGTAGAGGTGTAGAAGTGCTTGGTCCCGTTCATTTACTTAATCCTCCAGTTGATCTAAAGAGTAAACTGCTCTGTATTTTGATTTGCACATAGTTCTCTTCTTTTTCGCCTGATCGCTTTTTAGTCATGACTAATTTGCAGGTATGTAAAGGCTCAGGTATGCAGGTTTCCCAAGCCAATCAGAACTGCTACTTGATTAATAGTCTGTCACGTCAGTTGATAAAAAAAGTGTCCTCTGTTGAAAATGGTAAAGACCACTGGTTTTTATGTCAAGTTATATAAGAACAAATAGTTTGTGTTAGTCTGTTATGTTTCACTCTTGTATGGTTTAATACTGGATATGCTGAAAGACGTCCTTCCTAACCTGTTGTATTTCCTAAATATGTTCTTAAGCAGATTTCAATTGGAGCTTTGAAATCTTTTAGAGTACTTTCAGTTTTTAAAACTGAATTGGGCACTAAATTGTATTTGCTTTAGTTAGAGATGCAATAACACAAATGGTTTTGACTTTTTACTCAAGCACTTTCTTTTAAGTTTAAATGAAACAACTGTAATTTGAATGTTTCCCATTAGTCAATTTTAAACGATTTCCCAGGTGACTCATTTAAACCGATTATGTAGACATTTCTTTGAAAATCATCTGTGTATTTGGACAGTTCTGAAACAAGATAAAGAAAATGATTATAGTGGCAGCACTAAAGATGAAGCATGCTGTATTTCTGGATGGTAATGCAGTGTATCCAGATTGTGAACTTTGTTACATCCTGGTCTTTTGCTTTATGGGTCTTTGTTTTTAATTCAAAATCTTTACATATTTTCCTAACTTTACTGTCCTAATGGAGGTTTTACATTTGATGCATCTCTTTCAGTAAAAGCTGCAGACCTTGTTTAATTTTTCTGACCTAGAACACTTGTTAACCACTTGTACTACTTTCTTTTTTTTTAATTAAAAAAAACAACAAAACCTCAATTTATTTCTGTTTTTAGTGTCTATAACTGTGACCGATCCTGGATTGCAATGAAGAGAATTTTATCTAGATGCAGTGAAAAGGATGGCATCCCCTTTGTGTGGGGAAACTGAAGACTCTAGTAATGTGATGTAATTTTAACTAAAAATGCTGTTGCTATGACAACAGAATGTGAAAATGGGACTAATTTTATCAGCGTAATTGAATAATACATTTAAAGTAAGACTACATTAATACAACCCAACTCAGAAAAGGTTGGGACGGTATGGAAAACACAAATAAAAAAAGAAAGTTGTGATTTCTAAATTTACTTTGACTTGTATTTCATTGCAGACAATATGTCCTGTTTAGTCAACTTAATTTCATTTGTAAATATACATTCTTTCCTGTCATTCAGATCTGCAACACATTCCAAAAAAAGTTGGGACAGTAAAGCATTTATCACTTTGTAATGTTGCCATTCCTTTTCACAACACTTAAAAGATGTTTAGGGACTGAAGACACCAAGTGATGAAGTGTAATTTTGTCCCATTGTTCCTGCAAACCAGTCTTAAGGTGGGCAACAATGTGGAGTCTTCATTGTCGCATTCTGCCCTTAAAAATGTGCCACACATTCTCTACTGGAGACAGGTCGGGACTAGTCAAGTACCGTCCCAACTTTTTCTGATTTGGGGTTGTACAATCAGTACCCAAAGAGATGAATGGGGAGTCTTCAGTTAATCCACTAGATGAGAAGATAAGAGAACCTTTAATCTCTTGAGATTTAGTAGAGCAATTATCTGGTTAACACTCATAACGAGAACGATTGTAGTGATTAATGGCAGTGTGTGGGTGAGAGGATGTGTGTATGTATGAAAGTTTTCTGCTCTGGGGTAATAACCACTTTTTTCCATTGCATACAAAGGGTTAGACTGGAGGTTTTGTGAAATAGTTGGCAATTAAATCAGAAAGAATGAGTGACAAACAAGCAGGAAAAGAAAAGTGTGAAAGTCAGTTTAACATGCAGAGTTTTGGGGAAACCAGTAAATTCAATATGTTAGCCAGAATGCAAGGGACCAAAACCTTAAACCATATATTGATAATAAGGATGCACAATGGCCTATCCATGGCAGCTGGCCTGGTTCCATGGTTCATTGACTTTTAAGTCTCAGAGTGATACTGGTCTTCAACAGCAGACGGCGCTAATGCAATCATTTATTTCGTAAGGATGAAAAAAAACTGTTGCCGATGTAAATTTTTTCATAGTTTCAGCAAATTTTCAGGCCTTTTTAGCAACAATTTTTTCCACTTTTTTTACATAGAGAAGAGCCACCAAAACTTGGTTGCGTCCATCGACAAATCAATGAAAATTAAATTAATCCACAAAGCAAAAATATTGCATTATCCATATTACATTAACATTACATTAAAAACACGTTACATTGATCCATGCAATCTGCATGAAGTTCTTGTTCAATATTTGCAGTTTATTTCCACTGATTTTTTTGGGTAGGGGGTAGAGGCTCACACTTTGACTATTTACATTTACATTTATTCATTTGGCTGACGCTTTTATCCAAAGCGACTTCCAAGACGTAGAGCAGAGTTGTGGGACGGTACCTTGCTCAAGAGTACCTCGGTAGTAATATCTGGCGTGTGACATCCATACATTGTTTTTTATGCAGTGTTTTTGCCTGTTTGATTCAGGCCTATATCAGATGTTTGAGCTAGTCTATTGGAGAATAAAAGTTAACAGCGCAACAGACGAGTGACGCTTGAGGCATGCAGTGAGCATGATGGACTGTTGGTCCTGTGCAACGCTAAAGAAGCAAACTGCAGGCACACAACATGGCTTACTGACAACATTTGTGGTTGGGAGGGATATTCATTTAGATGCTTATGCCTTTGAAGTTAAAGCATGTTCTAGTTTTCTGTGCCCTCTCCGTGACCCTGTTGTGGAGGGACCCTCCGGGCTTTGTGTTATGATTATGCAGTAACAATGGACCACTTTCAGGCTCATCTCTCTAAAGAAAGCTTTTCACTGGTGCAAATCTCCACCAGTACAAAATACTCTTGAAGCAATCTGCTTTTTTTTCGAATGTAAGCCATGTTTCTGCGGCTTTCTCTGAACCTGGTGTGAAGGTTAGAAACAGGTCTGTTGTACTGTTTGGAAGAATATAGTTTTAGGTTCTAAAAAGGAATATTTTTTTATCATACTATACACAGATTAGCCATTAAAATAAAAAACCACCTGCCTAATATAGTGTAATTCCCTCTTGTGCCATCATAACAGCTCTGATCTGTTCAGGCGTGGACTCCCTAGGGTGTCTGAAGGTGTGCATTGCTTTCTGGCACCAAGAAGTTTGCAGCAGATCTTTTAAGCCCTGTAACAGACCAACTTGTCCATCACATCCCACAGATGCTTGATCAGACTGAGATCTAGGGAACTCATCAAGCCAGTTCAGCACTTTAGCCTCAATCCATTCCTGAACAAAATGATCCTACTGGAAGAAGCCACTGTCATTAGGGAATACTTGGTCTGCATAAGTGTTTAGGTAGGTGGTATGTGTCAAAAAAGTATCCAAATGAATTCCAGGACCCTGCAGAACATTGCCCAGAGCATCATGCAGCTTTACATCCTCCCATAGTGCATCATAGTGATTCCATATTCTTCCATCACTCCATAGTCCATGACCTTGTCGATAGTTGATCCATTCCTGGGCTGCTTTTGGCAGGTACTGGCCACTACATACCAGGAGCATCCCACAGCACCTGCCGTTTTAGAGATTCTCTCATGCAGTCGTCCACCCATCTCACCCAATCGCCTTTGTCAAAGTGGCTCAGATCCTTGCACTCTGCCATTTTCCTGTTTCCAGTGCATCAACTTTTAAGAACTGGCTCTTTGATTACTGGTAAATATATCCCATGCCTTTAAAGGTCTATTGTGACAAGATAACCAGTGTTATCCACCTGTGGTTTTAATGTTTTGGCTGATTGGTGTACGCACAAGTCTGTAGATGTCTGCTCATCCTGCATTTCTTCTGGAGTCAAGGGTGCAACTAAGTAATCTGTCCCCTCTTTGCTGCAGTAACTACCTTTGTGGGAAGCCCTTACACTAGATGTAGGAACATTGCTGTGGGGATATGACTGCAGCAACAAGAGCATTAGGGATTATACACTTCAGTCTATTCAGCTTTCAGATGAGCATCATATTACGTGATTACAAATTACGCAGCATCTAATTCATATGCATTGATGGAACTGAGAAACTCTTGAAAATCCACAGGAGGTTCTTCAGTGTCATTCTAGATACGGAGGTTAAATTAAGCGAAGTGTTTGGCGCACCCCCACATAATAACAGGATATCTAAAGGACCTGCTGGTGCATTCATAGTGACAGACATGCTGCGCTTTTCTCCCGTCTTCCTCCTCCTTGTTTGTTTGTGTTTTTGTCGTGCACCCATAGGAGTCCTCTCAAATGGCTGGAAAATTAAGCAGTACACATGGAGTGTCTGAGTGTGTTCGTGACCTACCACTGTGAGTACATATGTGTTCGTGACTTCTAGTGTGCATTATATACACCAATCAGCTATAACATTAACACCACTGAGGGGTAAAGTGAATAATACTGACTACGTAGTCATTTTATTGCAGTGCCACCTGTCACAGGGGTGGGATATATTGGGCAGCCAGTGAATAGTCAGTTTTTGAAGCTGATGTGCTGCAAGTAGGAAAAATGGGTAAGCATAAGGATCTGCGCCACTTTGACAAGAGCCTTATTGTGACGGCATCTCCAAAACAGCAAGTCTTGTGAAGTTTTCCAGGTATGAAGTAGTTCATACCTACCAAAGGTAATCCAAGGAAGGACAAGTGGTGAATTGGTGACAGGGTCATGGGCACCCAGGGCTCACTGATGCATGTGGGGGGTGGAGTCTAGCCTGTCTGGTTTGATCCCACAGAAGAGCTACTGTGGTTTAAAAAGTGAACGCTGACTCTGATAGAAAGGGGTCAGAACACACAGCGCACTGCAGTCAGTTTTAGCAAAATTTAGCAAAAACACCTACCCAATATTAGGCAGGTGGTCTTAATGATCTGGCTGATCAGCCATGACTTACCTATCACAACTTTCATCATCATTAAACCACACAAACTATTGGTTTGTGTCTGTCTTTTGGACACGGATGGACAATTCCAGTCCTGGAGGGACGGTGTCCATCACAGTTTGGAGGTTCCTCTTCTCAAACATACTTAAACCTGGCAATTAACACTAAGCAGGGTAACTTCCAGACTGTGCTGGACACCCCTGCTTTAGCACCTTACCTCACACTATCAGTTGGAATGACTGGCAAAACATGCTGCAACATGGCTGCCTTTAGTAAACTATAAATCCAGGAGTAAAACAATTATCTGCGGAAATGAAAGGCAGTTGGGCTCTACAGTGATCCTTACAACTTATCAACCAGTGATCCATGAACATTGACGTGTGGCCAGGATGTGTTTTTTGGGTCTTCATGGCATTAAATTTTGAATGTGGGTGTAACTACTATGACTATCCCCTACTGTAAAGTCATGTGCAGATCCTCTAGCAGGGCTGCCCAGCTCTGGTCCTGCCAGGTGTGTTTGAGGAGGGGATCCACCAAACTGTGCTGGACACCAGCTCTCCAGGACCGGAGTTACACGCCTCTGCTCCTTAGAGTAAGTGGACAGGCCGAGGAAGTAGACAGAAAGCTGCACCACGATGCTACCACCAGAGGGCGCCGTTTCTAAACACTAGGAGAATGGCTCTTGTTCACTCGACGTCCCATTTTGGTCACTGCAGTTAAGGTCACAGGTTTAGGTTTAGACCATTTATAGTTGTGTAGATTTGCACTGTCACACATGGTAAAAGTCTGCTGTTTAGTCAGCCTTACCAGAGCCAGTGTGCTTGCATGAGATTATAGGTCCTTGTTATTTATAGCCAGTGTTATGAAAAAGGGAGGACTTGGTCAGAAATACTGAAGAAGGTGATCTGAACGGATGTCAAATATTTAAGACAGATTTATTCACTTTTAATTTCCAGTGTTATGCAAGCAAAGATTTTTTTTATTCATTTTTCTTCTTTTTTTTTAACCCATTTACATAACACATTTGTACAAAGTTATTTTAAAAATATCAATAAACTGCAGCCTTTTAGGCTAACCTGGCAAAAAAAAATTTATCAAATGTCATGAGGACAAACATCTTAGAAAAAGATTTACAAATGAGATGTCACTAGAAAATATCAAAGAAAAATCGGTCATCACACAAAATATTACCAAAAAACATCTAAATTGTTTGGTATCAACCATTCATTTTAAACTTTTTTTCCACTTATTTTTTTTATATCTTTCTTCTGAAACATGTTATGGTGTGAGGAAAAAAAATTATATAAATTAAAAATCTATGGTTATACTCATAAAAGGACCACGAGTAAAAATAAATCATTACTAGAGCAGAAAGAAAAACATGCTGCACATAATCTGACTCAACAGCGTACAATACACATCAGCAATTTGCAAAGGCAAATATTGAAATAAAGATAAATAATAAATTAGCCATATACACTGTGTTAAAAGAAGGGGGCAAGGAAGGGTAAAGAAAAAAAATTTGACATTTTCCACGAAGAAAAACACCACCAGACACATCTCAGAACACCAAATTGAGCTAATATGGGCTTGAAACCCTCTGATGGAAAGAAAAGTAGAAAAAAAAAAAAAAAAAGCAGAAGCAAGTGGCCCCAGTTCTATGGAAGTGCAGTGGGTGTGGGGGGAGGCATAGAATGAGGAATAGGGGGTTGTTTTGAGAAAGTGGGTGTAAAAAGCTGATAGAAATAGTCCTCAGCATTGGGGGTGGGGGGTAAACTTTGGAACAACCACTAACAAAGGTCAATGGGCAGAAAATGGTGCTGGAATTAGGAAGAAAAAAAAATGCTGATGTCAAGAAGGCGGATACTCATGAATCGTTGCTCCAGTGGAAATTAAAAACAAAGTACCCAGCTTGTCCTAACTGGCCACAGTGTTCGCTATCGTACAAAAGAAATAAGATGGTCAACTGTACATGACTTGTAGTCCCCCCCACCCCCCTCCCCATCAAACCACTCATTCATTACAGAATGGTACTGCAGTCTGTGTTAAGGCATTGTAGTACAGTTCAAATGACTTAGACACCAAAAAAAGCTTTTCTGGCTGTTTTTCATTTCTTAAAGAAATCTATTCTGCTCCTTTTCTAATGTAAACATGGTTTCACAAGGATTGTCGTCATAGTATTGCTTTCATTTAACAGAGCGAGTCTTAGAAAGCTAGATTGTTTGTCTCTACCCCATATCCTTTTTTTTCTTCCTTTGACACCTTATTTTCAGCATCTACCATTTCTACACAGGAATGCATCATTTTATAAATCTTTAAATTTTATGTGCTTTTATGACCCTTTCACTGTATCTTTCTATAGATTCTCTGGTTTCTTTAGTCAAAGGTCGGTTTGACAGCCCAGTATCTGCATAAGCGTAGTAGATGAAAGAACGTGGGATTGAACAGTCCTGGGTGTTTCACAAAGCAAGATTTCTCAGTTAGTTAGATAACGGATTATAAAAGAACCCACACAATTAGCCAGATAACATAATGTTAGCCAATCAGGTGGCCTCTTTGTTACCTAGGTAACTGAACAGAACAGTAGCCAATCGGTGAGAAAGATAAATTAATGGACCAGCAGCCAATCAGTTAGCTTGAGTTGGCTACGGTTAGCCAGATAAACTTTGATTGAATTACTATAAGTGCATTTTTGATGTGTATAGATTTTCAGGTTTTCTATATACAAATTGAGATTGGGCCAAAGAACAGTCCAGTTCCTTCTAATTGCCAAGTCGAAGCTGTCCAACACTAAGCGGCAATCCATACGTTTGGCTCAGGTTAACCAGCTTTAGACAGAAATCATGCTTGGTGAGCTACCCCAACCTCTCCAGAATTGAGTTAGAAGATTGAGTCAGGAGAACAGCTACACTACTTTTAAGTGCAGAACGAATTGGTTTAGCACAAGCGGCCCACGTTCAAGTCCCTTGCTCGATTGTATTCAAACCTCGGATCAAAGACACAAGGCTTCTTTGTCTTAAAACAAGATTACAACTCCTCCCCAATCCCATTAAGTTGGATAGGTTGTATAATCAAACGATAATCAATTTGACAGAGATATACAGTTTTGTGCATAGAAACAGATTATTTCATCCCAAAGACTCTTTATAGTGGATTTTTCGTACTGGGAACGCCGATCCCTCCTTGTGCTACTGTAAATAGGACATATTCCCTCTCAATATTACCAATAGTTATTGTATGTCTCTTAAAACCAATGGTAAATCTTCATACTCTTTAGATTATTCTTTTGTATTATAATATTCCATAGTTTTACATTTTCATATGAAAAAATCAGGTACACTCAAACAGCTGTCCATTGTCATTAGGGAAAAAAAGAACAAATAAAAACACAAAAAAAAAACAAGACAAAATAAAAACATAACTAAAATAAAATAAAAACCAACATAAAACATGGTGCTTTCAACGGGGGAGCTGTAGACCGAGCTACTCAAACTCCTCCTCTAGATTGTTAGATGTTGTGGGTGTGGCTGGGTTGGAATCCTGGGAGAGTGGGGCCACTGCGACGATTCTGGGTGAGCCCAGGCCTTCCTCCACCTCATCCTCCATGTCCTCGGTGGTGAGAATGGCCAGTGCTGCGCTTCCTTTTTTGTTCTGGTGGGTTTTGATGTGCTTTGAAAGGTGATCGCTCCTCATAAACCTTTTCGAACATTCCGGACACTCAAACCTCTTCTCACCTAATGACGACCAAAGAGAATTTTAATCTTCTGGTTTATGAGCAAATTTAATCACTTCAGTTGTGATTTATTATTCCAAGTGTACATCAGCATTAAAACAGACTTGGGTTAATAACGGATATTTTAACTTGGCAGTTAAAGTCTAAATTAATATTTTATCAAATAATAACTCATCCTGTAGATTGAAATTAAATCGGCGTCTAGTTTCCTGGACAATGATTAAAACTAATATTAACAGTCTTATAGTCTTCACTGCTGCCCAGGCGCTGTTGGTTGCTGCCCGCTGCTTCATGTGTGGATGTGTGCTGGGTTAAATGTAATGTCACATTTCGTTGTGGTGCTTGAGGGTGTTCACAATAACAAAGAGTAACTTACACTTTATTGTAATGGTAATGTGGTACAACCTATGAAAATGCTTTATTATTTTTGAAAATGCAAAATTTTGCAGTAATCATCTATAATATTGGCCCATTCCTTGGACATGGATAAAGCCCGAACCGAAGAGTCGGATGACTCATCACATGAAGTTATTTGTTGTCTAGGCTCAAGCTTGAGTACATTTGGGCCCAATCTGGCTCTATAGGTCCAAATGTTTGCGGACACATCCAGTAACACATCTTACAATCATTTTATATATGCATGTTTAACAAAACTAGTTGAACAGTGTTGAAAACATTGATTCTTATCTAAACTAAAACGGTTTAATACCCCACTTTACGAGTTTACGAATTACGAGTGTCTTTTTTAAGTAAAAAATTAGTTTATGCATCCTTTCAATATGGATTTTTTTGTGCACATTTTAAGAGCATATTTTAAATTTATTTGCTGATTTTAACATGTTGGGGAAAAAAATAAAATAAATTTTTTTATGGCAAAATTAAATTATCAAAGGTCATGAGAACAAACACCTTACAAAAAAGATTTACAAATGAGATATTACCAAGAAACATCTAAAGTGTTTGGTATCAACCTTTTATTTATTTAACTTTTTTCCACTTAAAAAAAAAATTTCTTCTGAAACATGCTATGGTGTGAGAAAAAAAATACATGCATTAAAATTCAAGCTTTTAAAATAAAATGTAACTTTTTTATTTTATTTTTAATCTTACTTTTTTCAAAGTTAAAACCATCAAATTAACAGTATGGTTTGCATTAAAATGTAAAGATGTGTGTTCTCTGTAGAGCATGTGTACACCAAAAAAAAAAGTCATTTGGCCCCTTTCGCATAGGACTATAATATGTGCACACTTATGCCATTCATGGTGTGAGATGCGCATGAACATACCTGTATGCGTCCTGCGGTGCCGCTGCAACTCGTCACTCCTGGTGAAGCGCTTGCCACAGAAGATCCAGTTGCAGACGAAGGGTCTCTCCCCTGTGTGCCAGCGCAGGTGAGCCCTCAGGTGAGACGTCTTGCCGTACACCTTCCCACATCCTGCCATGTGACACACGTGCTGCTTCTTTTTCGATGGGTCGCTGTTTCTGTTGGAGCAGAATGAGCAACACATATATTAAGGTCTCGGATTTAGAAGGAAAATGTTGATTGAATGTTCCACTCTCCATCTATTCATAGAGACATGCCAAATAACCTCGGCTCCCAGATTAATCTTTGAAAGAACTCCAGAGAATATCCCAGTCATCACACTGCTAAAGGTGTAATGGATGCAGTCTTGTACTCTACCTTTCCCCCCTCGATTGTCGGTCCAAATTTATTCATCTCTAATTCTACTCCACCATCACATTACCAACAACACTAGGATGGTGAAGGCTAGCACATGCTTCCTCCAAGCCACGTGAAGCCAGCCACCATTTCTTTTCGAAGTGCTCCTAAAGCAGCGTCATTGCACAGCTCAACTCGCTTGAAGGAGAACATGGACTGCCAGTTGAGACATGAGCTAACAGAAGCCCATGTTGGCTAGCATAGTGTTTGAGTGATAGGGTAGAGGAACGATATGCCACCCACCCAAAGAGAACATATTCAGATGTGCTCTCCTGAATTCCAAACCACCATCAGGGACGGAATTTATCTCTCGATGATCGGACCAGTGCTCAGACGGTTACTATATTTTTTTGGTCAGTTTTTAATATCTCGCATGATTTACAAAGACACAATGCTATACGACCACTTCTAATTTTCTAAATTATTGGAATACTCCATTTCTCAGGAACACCCATGCAGTACACATTTTTGCTCCATCACTATCTGCTGGGAGTCTAGTTTTGGCAAAAATGTTTACTGGATGGGAACCATATTTGAAAAAGCAATGTGCAGATATGAAGAACTTTGTAAAAGACTGAGGAACCTTCAGATAATTGTGAACGGTTCTACTCTTACAAAAATGCATCAATTTTAAAGATTAATTAAGCAAAAAAATCAAAAGTGGTTTTTCCTCTGGCATTACGCAAAGAACCCATTCTGGTAGCTGACCACCATTAATATTACACTAGGTCAGTATTTTGTAAGAACAAGCAGCAGGAGGTGGTGTAATAAATAATTTTTTAAACACAATTTTACATGTTTTTTATATAGATTTAATTTCTCTCTGCCCTTCTTATATACGTTGCCCTTTTCTGCTACGTTGCCCTTTTCTGCTAACTGTACTTGATCATTAAGAAATCTCCCATAACACTGGTTTAAAACTAGATAAAGAAAAAGACAAATTTCACCCTGCTGTACTCTACACTTCTACACTTCCAATTTAAAAGAATCATCTGGCTTTAAACCTGTACCCACTAATGTAATATGTTAGTACTACACTCATCGCGTTAGCATAGGGCACACCATCTCAATCCACAAAGCCCAGTGTAGCTGTAGGTTTTCATACCAATTAAACAGAAAAACATCGGATTCCACTTTAATAGACCAGCTGGTTTCAATCTTATAAAAATGAATTACTTTTATAAGATAAAATCTTGCTAAACAGCACAGATGCACAATGATATTGGAACTATATTAGTAAAGAAATATTTGCACTAAATATTGAATAGATGGCTTGCGGGTTAGCTTGACCAACATTTGTGTTAAAATGTCTGCATTTAATTTTTTCTGCATTTGTAAATCAACAGAAAGAATTACCATATTTCTATATAAAGTTAATCCAGATAATGTTTTATATCAGCATCGGCAGATACGTACATGAAAAATATATCATCGTTGGCCTGTTTTGTTGATTTTGAAAGTGCACATGCTTTTTAGAGAACACACATGCACAATTAAGTGCATGTTTACTGTTTATTTGCTGAATTGAACTTATCAGAAAAATCAAGCATAGAACGTGGCTTCTGCAAAAAAAGTTACGGCACATTGTATATTTATTTAATATGGAGCAAATAGATAGAAAATGTGCACTATAATTTGCAGTTTTTCTTCTGTTGATTTACAAGTTAAAAATAGTTTTTTTGCCTCAGCATGTTAAAAGCTTTAGCTTCAAACTAAACAAAAAGTCCTATCCTAACAATGTTTCTTTTTTATGGCAAACAGTCTTGTTTCTTGTGTGGTGGACAAGGGGCTTTTCTTAAAAATAATAATCAGATATTGTTGTTGCTAGCATGTAATATTTGAACTATTTCTAACCTTTCATTTTGAATAGTTGTAGTGGTCTGCCATACGTATTAGTCAAGCATTCTCAGAATATTTTCAAACTGGTTTGCGTGGACGCCATACTGAAAGACCCATGCTTATTTGTCAGTAAATCCAGTTTGGGCTTCCTTAAAAGTATTGACTAAAAGATCATTTTGCATTAACTAAACTAATAAATGAATGTTTAATCACATTCTGCAGGCAGGACGAGTGGACGTCCAGCCGGCACCCAAACTGCCTTACGCTAACGGCTTTGGGGGCACAAACATGACCACATCATAACCTGCAACTGCATGTCTAAAACTGCTGGCTCTCAAGATATGGACTCTGACACTCACCTGCCCTCCCCGTCCCTGCAGTTGGGACATGAGCAGGCCACCCTGCGGAGTCTCTTGCTTGGCTGACCCTCCTGCTCAGAGGGGCTTTGGGCTTGACCCATCTGCTCTGGGCTCACCGCGTTCAGGGTCGCGTTGGCAATATTACCCACAGTGACTGTCACTGGAGCAGGCTGGACCTTGACCCCCGCTTGACCCTGTTGCTGACCTAGAGGGATAAGAAAAACATTCCCAACATGTTGTCACTTGTTCGGATTTCTATCTTCCCTTCAAGTTCTGACAAGGGAGCACAAAAATCATGAGTGAATGACAGGCCAAACATGACTGCAACAGAAAGGAGAAGCCATCTGATATTTTGGGCGGCAAAATAAAGGGAAGTGACAAGCGTCTGAAAGTGTAAAACTAGCGCTGCCCTGTCATCAAAAATGAAGTGTTAGTAATGGGTAATAAACACATGACTGCTTATCTGTGGGTGAATAGCATTTACACCCATTAGGACTAGAATTCCAGTGTGAACCTGAAACCTCTCGCGGTTGACCTAAAGCAAACTATTCCTCAGAGCTGCATGGCCACAAGCGCACTCAAAACAGAGCGAGGAAAAAGTCAGCAAACGGACATCTGTAACTGCTTACGGCAGTGCTGGGAGCACGGTCAAACTCCAGCTCACTTAAATAATGCTTCAGTTAGGCTTTTTACTTGAGGAGGGCAATTCAGAGCCAAAGTGAGTCTGCAAAATGCACTTTTTATGCACTGCAATTTGAAATGTACTCCAGAGTCATCAACCCCCACCCCTCCCAGACATTCCACTCCACTATATGCAGAGATTTACCTACAATACTCCTCTACTAAGTAACGGATGAGAATTACCTGATTCTGGGTAACACCATGGTTCATAAACCTAATAAATAAAAAAAAAAGTCTTCCAAAATCCTTACTCATTACTATCTTAAACTACAGATGATTTCTAGAATGAATTAACTAATTGACTTATGCAATGATTCGACAAATTTATTATGCCTTTTGCCATTAACATCTTTCAAATTTCTGTCTATGGGAAAATTTTTTCTTCTTTGGTGCAACAACGGTGAGACATCTTTGCAGTGCTTTAGTTTGGTGTATGTACAAGTTGTCTCAAGCAAATGGGAAAATGAACTAAGAGTTCTGTTGGTTCTTTTTGGGTAAGTCTTATTTGTGCAGAGAAAAAACATATGCAGCAGAAGAAAGGTGAACATTTTTTCATAATCACCACGGTCAACTAGTAATTGACTTTATCAACTAAAGACTGCAGCCATGCTGCATTTCAACACTGATGCATAAACTGCATTAGTATTTATAGGGTGTAGTGACTAACTGCTGCAGTCCAAACAATGAGAGTTATTTAAATTTCACCAAGCATTTCTATTTAGAAAGAAGTTTGGCAGCTCCTTACTTTGCACTCCTGTGATGGTGAGGGGCACTCCCTGCACTTGCACTCCCTGTACCCCTGTGGTGCCCAGGCCTGCTATGTTCACTGTCTGCATGCCAGTTCCAGAGGTAAGCTGGGCAGCGTTCAGGGTGATGGGCGTCCCTCCGATTGTGAGTGGGGTAATCTGTGTGATCCCGCCAGCGTTAGAGGCCATGGGTGCGAGTGTCAGCTGCTGTGGAACGCTGGCATTCTGCACCTGTACTGTCTGCCAGCTGATCTGGCCTGTGGGTGTGAGCGTGGGCGCCCGGATCAATACCTGCGCTGGGTTCTGAAAGGCCTGCAGCTGAACATTTTGCTGGATTGGCTGCAGGGTCTGGCCTGGCTGCAGCTGGATGGAGCCCTGGACCAGCTGTTGCTGCTGCTGTTGCTGCTGCGGCTGTTGGATCTGGATCTGTTGCAACATTGGGGGTCCAACGATTTGGAACTGCTGCACCTGAGCTTGGTGCTCTTGGGCTGGCTGGAGGCCATTGGACTGAGTCGTGTTCTGACCGTCTGTACTCTGGCCATCTTTTTGAACCTCCGCACCCGATTCTGATGCCATGGAGTGTGTTGCATCGGTGGTAGCTGTGCCAATGGAATCTGCACCTCCAGCTGTGGTCGTGCTAGTGGCCACCACTGTGGAGTCTGCTCCACTTACTGTGCTTGTAACAGAGGTGGCGATCAACTGGTTGCCATTAGCAATGCTGCCGTCGCTCGTCTGCACCAGCTGGACAGATCCTCCACCCGCAACATTGTTGATGACAGGCAAAGCCAAGGTGACACCGCCTATGTTTATGGGTAATGTAGTCACCATAGGGGATTGTGTGCCCTGGATCGCCTGCACCTGGAGCGGGAAAGACGGGCGGATCTGCAGTGGGATGGCCTGTCCGGTCACATTCTGAGCCACAATGCTGGCAGAGGCTGCCCTTGGAGGGGTGGCCAGGATGGTTTGGTTGTTCCCAGCTGGAATGAGCTGGATCTGCTCAGGCTGGACGCTTAAGGCCGTGGGGTTGCTGGGGTTTATCTGGATCTGCTGACCATCAGCGGTCTGGATGTGCGGGATCACCTGATACTGGATCCCTCCTGTTGAATTGGGCATGTTCTGCACCTGAATGATCTGAAACTGCTGCTGCTGTCCCATGGATGCATTGTTCGCTGCGACCGTCTTGACCTTTCGGCCTGTTGCACTGTCCACGGCCACCATGTTTGCTGCCGTCGCTACGGCAGCCACGCCGGCCGCCTGCATGCTGTCTTTAGGGACAGCGGTGGCACCAGCAGCAGGGGCCGGCGAGGCTGCAATGATCTGCCAGCCGTTACCTGTGAACTGAGCGGGCAGGAGCTCCAGCTGTTGAGGGGGGTTCTGGAGCTGCACCAATCCCTGGCTGGGGTCTATGATGATCTGCTGCTGAGTGCTTGCCTGGCCCTCCCCACCCACGCCTCCTATTTTACTGCATGTGGCTGCAAGCAGAGCAAGAGGCGAAGGCTGCGAGTCCTGTTCACGCACGCAAACACACACACACACACACACACAACGCTGTCAGTGTCAGCACATGTGGGCGGGATTACAGGAAGAGTGGGTGGGTGTGTGTGAACCACAATTTCTCCATTTCCCGACAAGAGCAGCACGAGAAACAAGCAAATTTATTAGAAAACTGGGTCACAGCAGTAGTGAACTCTCTCTCTCTCACTGTCTATCTCTCAAAAAAGGATCGTTATGTTCAGGAACATGACGTAACCACAGATTGTTATGGACTAGTTCTTGCGTCTCAAAACAGCAAACAGGCGCAGTAAATTTGCAAAAAAAGCCTGTGGAGACTAAATCAAAAGGCTACATCCTGAGATAAATCCACAGATGCATCTTTGGCTGGTGTTGTAAAGGCAACTACAGCGAAGTCTGTCTGAAGCGGCTAGCGTTAGCCACCTAGCATGCTATCAGGAAGTGTTTGCGGTTGAGAGCGAGTTGCACGGCGAACTTTTAACGCAAACAAAATACTGCGATCAATACCTGGGATCCTGTGGTTTTGCCTTTAGTGGCCCGTTCACCTCCGCCCGTTTTCCCCCCGTCCGTGGCCATGGCTTCTTTCTTTTGCTCTGCAAAAACGAAATCATTCTCGGGTCAGAAACGGTAGCACGCGAACGGCTCTAGGAGACTAAACGCTGCAGCAGCGGACTAGCCGGAGCAAGAAACCTATGACTCGGGCTTCAATCGAGTCCGGAGGCGAGTGAAAAAGCGAAACGGTGTGAAAAACGTGAGGCGATTTAGCAGCACACGCAGTCCTAACTGGGGAGGGCTGGTCCTTCCCACTCACTGCAAGCAAAACACTGCTCAACGCGAAGCGATAAAGACAGCAATTCTTACAAAGCCATTTTCCATTTACAAAAAAGGGGGAAAAAACAAACAAAAAATGGGGAGGGTGACTGTCCGTCGGTGCGTGTGGAGAGAGGGGTGGAGACGATAGGGGGAGGGAGGGTACGTACCACTCATCCCGCATTAATAAAACCGGAGAGGAGTTGTTAAAGAGTGAAAAAAAAGAAGGCCGGACGCCGTGGAGGCAGAGGCAGAAGGCAGGCAGAAGCCCGGAGAAGGACGGCCTATTTTTTTTCCACCCCACGAATGGCTGCTGGGTGGTGTGGCGTAGCTCCACCGACCGACCGCGCCGAGCGCTAAACGGCGCGCAATGACGAGCAGACCCAGCCCCGCCAGGAAGGAAGGGCGGTACCGAAAGCGAGCGAGGGTGAAACGGCAGCGCGTAGGAAAATAAAATAGACAGAAACGGGGATGAAAAATTTCAAGCGCGTTGATACCTTCGAAAAACGGGGCACCCAAAACCAGCCTGTGACTTTTCCCCCGTCCACAAGCAAAGGCTCTCCGACGAAACGCGTCCAAATCCAAGTTAACGCTCCTGCCCTGCGCGAAGGCCCACCCACATCTATTTAAATATCCAGTGATCGCCAAAATACGCCCCGCTCTTTTTGTGCGTTTCTCCCGCTTACTGTCCGTTTATCCTCTCTCCGAATTATTCCCACGATTTACGTGCGTGAGATAATCCGGTGTTCACTTTTCGTTATTGCTAAAAAAAACGTTTACACTTTTTCGTGCACAATTGCATTAGCGCTACAGATATAAAAAAAGTCGACCGCTACGGCCTCTTTGTGGGCGGACGCTCTCCGCCCACATATTCAGATTGGAAAGAAACGGTACGAGCCCGAGAGGGTGTATGGAAGTTGTAGTTAGAGGCGGTACTATTGCAGCGCATGCAAGCCTAATAACGAACTACAAATCCCAGACGGCATAGCGATCGTGCGCGTGAAAAAAACGAGGGGGTGTTATCATGTTCGGTTGAAGGGGATGAAGAAGGGCGGTTACTTGTGCTATGTGGGGGTTGGGCAAATGTAAACGGGTGGAGAAAAGCTGACCTGTTCCCCCCATGTCACTGGCTACATGCTCAGGCGACTACTACGGTGGCTTAGCTACGATACGAGTCAGTTAATAGTGCAACACCCATGAGACTGTTCCCTAATACACTAATGTCTGTCAGTTGGGCGTTATCGAATATCACACTCACTCTGCTGTAAAGAATAGAAGCCCATCTTTTATAAGTCGAGCACTGAGGTGTTACAGGTGTGCACCAAGTAATAACTGCATCACCATCTGTGGTATCAACACATGCAGATGTCTCAAGGGCACCACCATGGCAGCACGAACCTACTAGGCAGCTAGGGTAGTTTCAGTGCAATAATCATAGTCAGAATAGCCGCACACTTGCCCATATATATGCTATGTGTAACATGTTTGATGAGCTGTGCTGGCATTGTTCTGTTATAATTAAGTAATTAAGAAAAACGTGGGTGCGAATAAACATCAGATGCTTTTTATTTTGACAGTGATGCCAACAGACACAGTCCTTCTTTGTGCATTTCTCACATTTTGTGCATTTCTCACAGGCTTCATTCCCTCTACTGAAGCAAGGCAGCTCTACAAGACGTTTCTACACGTGTTTGCGGCGCTGTGAGACACGTCACTCGGGGGGCGGGGTCAACAGCTCGCCCCCAGAATGTAGGAATATTAACGTTCACATAGAATTGAGAAGCAATGACTTAAGTGTATGGGTTTTTACCCCAATTCTCATCCATGGACCGTTTAGGGTGACTATACTGCTGATTCAAGATTCAAGATATATACAACATGTAGTGAAATGTACCCTGATCGCTCCTGAGACTGTACATTTTTAAAAACTTGATATTATAAAGTTATCAGACTAAAATTAAAAGAAATAAAGAAAGCTTAATCTAAAGTAATACAAATATATAGAGAAAAATACATTACAGCAAAAACTGAATATTAAATGTGAGCAATAACTGTAAATTTTGCATATAGATTACTATACATGCTAAAGTGCAAAGTGACATGATTGTAAATATTGTTGAAAACATTTTTGGCTGGAAAACACAATGGCAAGTGTACAGCAGGCAGATAGATTGCACAATATACTATGTGATTGTCAGTTGGGGGTTTATTAGAACAGTTTGAAGCTTTGGTTGTGTGACCTGATTAAGAAGTCTTGTAGCCTGAGGACAGAAACTTCTCCTGAGTCTCTCTGTTTTAGCCATGAGATGTGAATTGATGGTGTGACAAGCTGAGATGTAACCCTAGCCATCACCTAATTATACAGTGGTGCTTGAATGCTTGTGAAGCCTTTAGATTGTCCTGTATTTCTGCACAGATATTTACTAAAACATAATCAAATTTTATTAAGTCTTAAAAACTGATGGAAATCAAATAAACAAATAAGGCACAATTTGGTCATTTATTTTTTTAACAAACGGTCCAACAGTAGATATTTTTTGTAGAAAGACTATGTGAACCTCTAGGATTAGCAGCTAATTTAAAGTTTCATTTCAGTCAGGTGTTTTCAATCAATGGCATGACAATCAGGTGTAAGTGATCACCCTGTTTAATACAAAAAACAGGGATCTGTCAAAGTCTGATCTTCAAAAAACATTAAGCATATAACGGCACAAACAAAGGACATTTCTGCTGTTGAGTTGAAAAAAAGAGTTGTTGATGCTCATCAAGGTGGAGAAGCAAAACAAAACCATTTCCAAAGGAGTTTGGACTCCACAAATCCACATATACAGGAAATTCAAGCCTACTGTTACCCACTCCAAGAGTGCTTGACCAACAAAGATAACTCCAAGAGCATTAGTCTGCAAGGTCACAAGGGAACTCTTTACTTTTAAAAAACTAAAGGCCTCTCTCACATTGGCTGCTCTTAATAATCCCCATAAAAAACACTGCTGTGCATGGCAGGGTTCCAAAGAGAATCTCCAAAAGAAAAATTCTTCTCATCCACAGTGTGCTCAAAATCATAAGGTCATGTCGACAAGCCAGATGGCTATTTGTAGAATGGTTTGTGGAAGGATGAGACCAAAATAACCGAAACCTTTTGGTTTAAATTAGTAGCACAGTGCTTTGAGAAAAAAAATCACTTCATGTCAGAATAAGAACCTTATCTGTGAAACATGGTGGTGATCGTGTCATGGTTTGGGCCTGTTCTGCCTGCAAAAATTGATGAATGAATGAATTCTGATTTACACTAGTGTAATCTTAAGGAAAATGTCAGGGCATTCTCCCGTGAATGGAATCACAAGATAAAGTGGGACATATAGGAAGACAACAATCCTAAGCACACAATTCATTCTACCAAAAATACTTGAAGAAGAATGAAATTAATGTTTTGGAATGGTCAAGTCAAAGTCTTAATCCTAAAGAATTGTTATGGAAAGACCTGAAGAGAGCAGTACTTGTGGGAAAACCCACCAACAACCAATAGTTGAAGCTGTTCTGTAAAATTTGACCAAGCTGATGTTCAGGACTGATCAATAGTTAATGGAAATGTTAAGTTGTTTGGTTATTGCTGCACAATGGGGGTCTCACTAGATACTGAAATTTAAGGTATTTATATATAATATTTTGCAACTCTTACATATGTAATATTGGATAATTTCTCTTTAAAAAATGAATTGACAAATATAATATTTTGTGTTTCTCTGATTTCTCTTTTACTACTAGGATCTAGGATTTGTGTAAAAATCTGATGATGTTTTGGGTCATATTTTAGCCGAAAAAAAAACCATTTCAAATTACAAGGCTGCAGTTTTAATCATATACTAAATTATAGCCAGTATTGATGATATTTTAATAATGCAGAGCTTATGAATTGATAGTCTGGCAAATTGCATGTAGTAATCAGGCCTCAAGTCTGGAAAACCAGCTTTTTTTTGGTGAGACAAAGATTAATAAAATAAAAAAATATCACATTTAATATGAAATTGAAATTCTGGTTAAAATGCAATTAGACACTTTCCCCAAATTGTCCACCCTAATTTCAAGCAGAACCGAACATCTGCATCAGCTTTCACTGACGGGTACATTAGCATTTAAACGTTATGTCAAGAGATTTTGAGGGCAAAATTCCCCTAAATTTGTATCCACCTGTCCATTTTCCAAGCTGCTTTTTCTTATCAGCTGCTTAACCTTACCTGGTGCTGAAGCCAGTCCATTGCAAGGCATAGACACAGAAAAATTAATTCAGCAGTTTAGCCCCGCCCATTTATGCTGAAATTAAAAGGAGTGTTTCAGCCTGAATGATGCATAACACTGGGAAACAAAAAGAGGTCATTTACATATATCTGTCTTAAAGACAAGTTGAAATTGAAAGGTTAGAAGGTAATGAATGGTTGTATATGGTTAAACTCATGATTTTAGCATGAAATCTGTCTAAATTTCTATTTTTAAGGCCAAGAAGGAAAGGAAAACATGGTAAAACTGCTATGTTAGCATAATATTCAGTTGTGTTTACAGCTGGAAATGAAAAAGGGATGTGAAATTTGTAAGCTTATGCAATGGAGTGATGGCAAGTAAGATGACCCGATCTAACTATTGGCATCAAATGCAGCTGTATGTTTAGGGTTGCCAGTTAAATGTTTATCTTATGTTCAAATAATCTCAAGAAGCATCAAAATCTTTATGTGAGCATATAGGGATAAAAGAAAGGAAAGCATAGATGAGGACTGTCAATGTGATATGCAGCAGTCAGAATGAATTGCTCACATGCTCATCATTCACTGCTGTTTAACAACTATTTTTGATGTTTTAAATCCTGTCTGTTCCTTTAAAGGAGAAAGAACGACAACAAATGATGGACTTACCAAAAAGACACTGCAATGCCACATCATTCATTAAGTCAATTTAGGCAACTTATAGAGATTGTATGGAGAAACTGAGAAGGAATATCCAAGCAATACCGATAGTGTATAAACAGCGGTGACGAATGTGTGAGAAGCAAAAAATGAAGGTTAACAGGAAATGGCGTATGTATTTATTGTAGTAGTTGCTGTTGGTAGTTATTGTGAGCACTTGGCGTATGTATTTATTGTAGTAGTTGCTGTCTATTGTTGTTTATTTCACAATTAAGAGAAATGCGTTGAACTTCCTTGTAGCACTCACTTCAGTGTTGCCCTGTGCAGCGCTAATGCTTGATTGTTTCCTCTGTCCTGGAAGTCGCTTTGGATAAAAGCATCAACCACATGAATAAATGTAAAAAAAAAATTTAAAAATGTAAATGAACATCAGTGTATGACAAACAATCATGTGAGCAATTCTTTTTGTACATATTTCATAAGCCGTAAGAGCATCAGATTTAATGAAGGCAATATCACAATAAATGCACTTCTTTGCCCTTATAGTAAAAACATGAATGTCACTGTTAGAATATCACACGCTGTTCTTAGACAACTCACTTTTTACACACACTCCTAGGATAAACTTTCCATAAACGGGTTCTTGTGCAATAAAAGTATTTTTATTCCCTGTAAAATTTTTCACCGCATGATACATAGGGGAACTATATTTGTAAATTGGATGTGTGGTAGTCAGAAACTTTTTAAAGTACCTCCTGATAATGTAAAAGTTCTGGAAAGGACCCTTAAAGCATTTACATTACTCCCATGCGTTTACAAATGATTACGAAATATAGGCAATAAATAAATAAATAAATAAATAAATACAGTGCCCTCCATAATTATTGGCACCCCTGGTGAAGATGTGTTAAGAGCCTTAAAATAAATGCAATTTTTAGTGCAGAAGCATACTCTCACAATGAAAATTGTAGAAAAATGTAACCTTCAACTCCTGGGACCATGTGCTTTGGTCAGATGAGACCAAGATAGAGCTTTTTGGCAACAAACACTCTAAGTGGGTCTGGTGGAACACAAAAGATGAGTATGCAGTAAAGCACCTCATGTCAACTGTGAAGTATGGGCAAGGATTGGTGATGCTGTGGGCCTGTTTCTCTTCCAGAGGCCCTG
>JBBPDA010000138.1:3770888-3785576 GCA_037974385.1 Arnoldichthys spilopterus
GAGAAGATTAGGTGCTGTTTTGTGGCAAAAGGGGGTTGTACAAAGTATTAACATCAGGGGTGCCAATAATTGTGGAACAGATGATTTTAGGAAAAATAATTATGTCTTAGTCAGGGATTTATGTTTTTCTTTAAAATTCAGTATTAAGTATTTTAACACATCTTTACCAGGGGTGCCAATAATTATGGAGGGCACTGTAAATAATCTAATCATTCTTCTGTGGCATCACTAAAAGAAACCTTTTTGCCACATGTTTTTGAGTGTAAATATAAAAAAAAACACGTGACCTCATGGAAACACAATCACATCTGAACACATTGTCACAAGTGAAGAAATGTGTGATTATATGATAAAATGTGTGAGCTCATGGTTTTTCAAGTAATCAGAACAAATGATTTTAGATGTGTCATGTGACATATGTGTGTCTTCTCTCTAAGAGTGAAAAAAATGGAAGGATGATAGAATTAAAGTAGGGTTAACTAAACCAGTATAAACTGCAATCATGTGCTTTGGATCAGCTTTAAGTTGATTTTGAGGGCTCAAGCTTGAAAAATCAGGGATGAAGGAGAAATAAATCAGCAAGGCTTACAGAGGAGTAAAGAAAAACAGGTATGTCCACGAAAGTATGTGTTTATATATGCACTAACTATAGATTCTGTAAAAGCTTGATGGAATCATTCTGTTATGAATGGAAGACTATGAGATGAAAAAGAAAGGACAATAGAGGATGAAGTAGGGATAAGGAGAAAAACGCACATAAGTATTTTGTATCAGTGTTGAGAACCTCTACAGCAAATTTTTGAAAAAAAAAAGTCTAAATATGAGTAATTTAATGGTTAGGGTTTACAAAATCAGTGGCATATATACAAATGGCATATACAGATGGATAAAGAAATGAAAAAGAGGGCCATCTTTTTATCTGTCTTTCTAAGTGCAAGTCACATAATTTAAACATTAAATGATTAAGCAAATGTGGGAACAAGACCAAACTGAGTCACAAATCAATACAGACAAGTCTTAAATTGAGTCCTGAGTTCTAACTTTGCCTCGTTATGTCAGTAAGAAAATGTAACGCCTTATCAGCACTGAAAAACTCGTTTAAACAGAAAATTATTGTTGTTGTTTATCCTTCCAAAATGACTGCATACATGTTACAAGTATGACCACATAAAATATAATAGTGTAACACTAGTGCAACTACATCTGCAATAAAAAACAGGGTTCAAAGTACTACTAAAAACTTAGATAAGAAGATAATTAGAAATAAATAAATTAAATTGATACATTAATGAATGAGTTTAGGGGGCATGTTTTGAACCCTCTACCCCACCTCCTCCTCTTCCTATTCACAGCCAAACACAATCAAACTGGCTGGTGGTCAGTGACTTGCCTGAAGTCCAGGCCCAGGTACTGTCCCGCTACACTGCAGCTGACGGCCGCCCGCTGCTCCAAGTGTGGTTTGGTTAAATGCTGCATTTCATTGTGGTGCCCTTTATGTAATGGGGTTTGTTCACAGTGACAGTCACTTTTACTTTAAACAGCCCATACAGAATATGAGATACATTAAATCTGCTTATTTTAATTTCACTAGTTTGCAGGTTATGCCCTTGAATACTCACGCTTATCTCGCTTGTCCTTCGAAACAAAATAAACGACGCGTAACCACAGTAACCGACGAACCTTCGCGAACTGTGAATCGGTTGAATCGGACGCTCGGTGAATCGAATCGAACACTGCGAAAAGACACTTTCGGGAGATTTGGTAAAAATGAGTCGAACCACCTGTTGCATTTCATTGTGGTGCACTTTATGTAATGGGGTGTGTTCACAGTGACAGTCACTTTTACTTTAAACACAAAATATCTCGGGGTGCTTGGTGATGAGCATAGCTAACTTGCGGCTTAGCATGCTAGCGTACCCAAATGTTTCCCATTCCGACAAACAGTTAGAACATTGACAAACTTTTGTTTTTCTGTTTTTTTTATGGCACTAAAACCCTTATGGCAAATACACTCAAATGTTTTCATATGACACGTACTGCTTAAAACAGGCAAAGACGACAAATAACAAAAGCCAAAACGGATTTTGCGATTACATAAAGAGAGCAGAAATTTGGTACATTACCTTAATTTATCTCGAAAAAGGTATCTATTTGTCTGTCTTTCTGTCTGCCTATCTGTCTGTCTTTCTGTCTATCATATTACGCTTGATTTAACTGCAGGAAATAATACTCCAGTTTGTTTTTACAGGTTTTTTTCAGAGTATTCACTACAGATATTTACGCCGTTAATCTACTGCTGAATTGGTTTTTGTGCTGAGATAGATACATTAAATCTGCTTATTTTAACTTCACTGGTTTGCAGGTTATGCCCTTGAATACCCACGCTTATCTCGCTCGTCCTTCGAAACAAAATAAACGACGCGTAATCACAGTAACCGACGAACCTTCGCGAACTGTGAATCGGTTGAATCGGACGCTCGGTGAAGCGAATCGAACACTGCGAAAAGACACTTTCGGGAGATTTGGTAAAAATGAGTCGAACGACCTGTTGCATTTCATTGTGGTGCACTTTATGTAATGGGGTGTGTTCACAGTGACAGTCACTTTTACTTAAAACACAGAATATCTCGGGGTGCTTGGTGATGAGCATAGCTAACTTTTCAGAGTATTCACTACAGATATTTACACTGGTAATCTACTGCAAAATTGGTTTATGTGCTGAGATAGATACATTAGATAGATACATCTGCTTATTTTAATTTTACTGGTTTGCAGGTTATGCCCTTGAATACTCACGCTTATCTCGCTTGTCCTTCGAAACAAAATAAACGACGCGTAACCACAGTAAACGACGAATCTTCGCGAACTGTAATTCGGAGGCTCGCTGAATCGAATCGAACAGTTTGAACAAACGCACTGGAGATTCAGTAAAAATGACCTATCACCGATTCTTTACCAGGAGTTGATTCTATTTGCACGACTTCACGTCATCTCCGCTTTGGGTCTCGAGTTTTTTTTTCGAGTCCTAAGGCTTAAGTCAGAGTCTAAGTCGAGTCAAGTCTCAAGTCAACCAATTCGTGACTCGAACCTGAAGCGAGTACAAGCCACGTGACCCGAGGTCACACCACTGGGATTGAGGATTTTGCAAAATGTGTTGGTTCCAGTATAACAAACGTACGGAAATAATGTCTTTAATAAAATAAGAAGTAGGAGACATATTCAGTAAGCCAGCTTTGGGCAAGCTACAGGACTATGTGAGGCTGCAGAATCTTGTTCCAGTGGTCTGGAGAGTAATTGCAGACTAGATAGACAAACAAAATTCAAGATTCTTTATTCATCACACACACAAATCTACAAATACAACACGCAGTGAAATGTGCCCTGATTGTTCCTAAGAAACAAAATAAAGGTTAAATTCAAATGAGAAATTAAGAAGGCAAGGCAAGTCAAGTTCATTAATATAGCACATTATCATATGCATAGGTCATTCAATGTGCTTTACAGGGACAAAGTAAGCATAAAAAGAAAAGTAAGCAATAGAATTAGAAATAACATCAGGCTCCAGAAATAAAGAGTAAGATTTAAAGTGAATTAAAACAATAGAAGTGCATGATAAATGAACATAAGGTTGGAGCCTCTGTTTAATTAACTAAATTATTGGAAAATAAGGCAGTTTTTAACTATGCTGGCAACAGTTGGGACAGATCTGATCCCCAGGGAAGCTGGTTCCAGCTTTGGACAGCATAATGACTAAACACCATTTCACCCTGTTTAGTACAGTCCTAGGTACAAGAAAAGCTAAATGTAAAATAAGAACACAAATATAGAGAAAAATGTAGATAAATATATTCTAATACTATACTACTAAAATTTTTTATTAAAAATGTGTTCTATAATCTGATCTATTATAGTGTTACTGTCTTTTCAGCATTCTTATTTACTGAGCTGCGGTACATGCGTCGTCCACAAGGGGGCGGTGTATGATCTGAAATGCTTTAACGCAAGCATTACGCTAATAAACTCCCATCAACAGCTGGCTCTCAAATCACAGCCCTGCAAACGCAGCTCACGCAGCGCAGGCTACACAGCAGAGGGTAAGTCCTGGAGCAAAAAGACCTGCAGACCTGTGCAACAGGAATGAGAGTATGGAGAGCTTGTTCAGAAGGTTGTCAAGAACTCACAGTAAAGTATTTCCTTGAGGACAAATGACATTTTGAATTGCCAGTTAACACCCAAATTGGTGTGAAGGTGCTGTTTGTTGTGCCCTTCTAGCAACTTTGGCACCGACACCACTCATTTGACCCTGGAACATGAAGATACAACAACAAACAACCTGCACTTTTGATTCAAGGTGAGACCCGAGCCTTGTGATCAAGCTGACTGAGCATTGTTTTAATCCATCATTGCACTGGTCAGTTTGGGGTTAAATCCCATTTTCCATGTTTGTAAATCAATGGTGGATGTTTGCCCCAAAAGAGAGTATTTTTTATCAGCAGCCGGTGTTATGTGCTGTAGAAATATACAACGTGTACATGTGCACTGAAGAAATGGCTCATGATTCAAATGTGTCAAACGATTAAACAAACATGTTTCATCAGCATAACTGCTGTCTTTGGCTTTGCTTACTTTGGCAGGGATTTGTGTTGATGTAACATGTTTTATTATGTGCAAATGCTTGACACCAGTTTTTCCATGAGGGCAGGAAGGCATTAAAGGCATAATGATTCCCCGTGAATTGGCCCGTGTTGTTGGTTTCTAAGTTAACATAAATGCACAATTTCTGTTTATTTGCTATATTTATCATAATGTAAAAAACATATCGTTGCTGTCAGACAAAAAACTTTTATCTCCAAAATGGCAGCTTTACAAGACAAGCACAAAACCTTCTTAAATGATAATGGTTATATAATAATTATACTTTTTACTTATGATAACACTTTTTAAAAGTAACGTAGAAACATTTGCTCCATTCATCATGAAATTTTGGCACAGGATAAATAAAAAGTCAGCAGTTGTTTTCAGTTTCTAAAAATGGAGATATGAGGTCTTGGTCCAACTGTCGCAATGTAAAATAGATAGATAGATAGATACATAAGGCACATTTAGAAATGTAGCACAAATGTGTGTACATAAACACTTTTACATTTTTGGTAGTAAATGTGTTTCTACCAATGGAAACATTATGCAAAAATATTAATATATTCATTAGCAGAAAAAAAATTAATGGTCAGAGTCTAGATTTGTTCAGTTTCATTTTCAGCCACTGAATTAACTGAATGAAAGATTGATTAGCTAAAACTAATTACTGGGTGGTAACTGTATTCGGTCTTTCTGGAGGAAAGGTTTGGAAATGGTTAAGTTACCTCACTCCCACACAGCCAATCACAATGCAGTATATTTCTTCATTCACATTATTCTAACATTATAACAAAATATTTTCTTTATGCAACAACCCCTAATCTATAGGCCTTATCTCAATCGCCTGTAGAATCAGATGTCCTGGAGCAGCTAAACATGAGCACAAGTCATGGTGCCCAGTGCCAAGTGTCTGCTTGGCTGAGGAACTGCGTTCTCTGTAGTGAGAGAGCACCATCCAGTACCTCTGGGATAAGCCGGAGTGGCATTTGTGATCCGCAGCTAATCATCCACCAGTACCTGACCTTGCTAATGCTCTTGTGAATGCTGTCAGATCCTCACAGCAATATTACAACATCTAGAGAAAGAAAGAGTCGAGACTGCAGCAAGGGGGGGGGGGAATGTCAGAAACTTTCAAAAGACTCTGACCTTTATGTGCTAAAAAACCTTAAGAGCAATAAAAAAACAGCTGGTCCCAGTGGGCCGAGTAAACACCTGAGTGGGCCAGCGCTGGTCATGAATGTGTGCCACTGTGCATGCTTGTGTGTTGCAACCTATTTTTCACTGTAAAAGTGCCGGTATGCTCCCTCAAGCATATGTAGGCCATGTACCTGTGTGTGTGTGTGTGTGTGTGGCGTCTCTGTGTCTCTGTTACCCACGGGTGAGGCCAGAGGTGATTTACTGCCACTGATGTGAGCAAGTGTTTTTGGCAGGCTGGTGTGTTGTTCATAAAGCGCGTGTGTTCTCCTGTGCTTGAAGGTGTTGACAGGAGAACACAGGCTTGTTTTTGTTAACCCTTTAACCCTCAGCGGCGCGCTTTTATTAACCCTTCAGATGTCTTAGTATAGATTGGTGAATGGATTTTGAGGAAGAGCAAGGAACCTGCGTCATAAATACAGTTCAGCTTAAATGCTCCCATTCATCTCTCTTTCTCTCTCCATCTCTCTCTCTCTTTCTCTCGCTCTCTCCTACTTTTCACTCTATCGCTGTTTGTTTCCCTTCCCAGCTTTCATCACCATGTATGAGTAAAATCAGAAAGCATGTGATGTAACACCACTGCTATGTCTCTGTCATTGGTCCTCAGGGTATAGTCAAATTATTTCTCTTCCCTGTGCACCTTTGTGCAACTTACCTCAGCCTACAGAACAGCAATCGTCTCCTGTAATGCTTGATGAGATTAAACAAGCAATCTAAGTCCCCTTCCTCAATTCAGAATCTCTCCAGATCAGAAGTGTTTCAGAGAAGAAAGCCTTTTCTTCCATCTCTCCACAAGCCGAAGCACCTGGAGTTTGCTTGACATTGGAACTATGACTGAAACCAGGTTCTGTCAGGCAAAAATAGAGCTTTTTTGGCAGCACACATTCAAGGTGGTTAAACAGAAAAGAACCTCTCTGTTGTTATATAAGTGGTGAACCTGTGGTGTTTTTGGCACTGTTTTTCCTCCAATGGCCCTAAGTACCATGTTAAGGTACATTAATCACAGACACTGTGATACCAGGAGGTTCTGGCTAAAGATCTGGCTACTCCTGCTAAAACACTTAGACTGGGTTGTGATTGGACAAAAACTGAATACAAACAACAATGGTCTGATGACCACAGATTTTTGACATGGCCAACTCATCAAACACCTGTGGGCTGAGCTGAGGAGCAGAGTCAAAAAGAGAAGGCCAAGGACCGTTTAGGATCAGGAGAGGTTGTGTGGTCTCAGATTGCTCACTCTATTTTCCGTTCAGTTCAGTTTTTAGTTTAGTTTTCTTGATCATATGTGATCTAATGCTGGGTCAACAGTACAGTGAAATGTGATGGACGAGAAGAAACAGTAAACTCAGCAGTAAGAAATGTACTATATGGAATGAATATGGAAATATAAAATGAGGATAGCAGGGGCTTGATACTCGATGTATTCATGCACTGGGAATTAAGGAATGTTTATGAACGAACACATTACAGTGAAAATGCAGTTGCCCATAATGTGAGGTAAAAGAAATTGTGTAAATTGCAGTGTATGAACAATAATGCACAAGGACATTGATTTACTCCAGTAACATTAAGTATTACAGACAAAGACTCATTGTTATGTTGGTTAATGGAGGTTTCATGTATAAAAATGGACAGTGTATGTACTGTTGTATTCAAACAATTGATTCAAAGTTCATTTTCTAAATACAAACATCCTCTGCTTAAATATGGGATTTTAGACTATATTTTAAAATATGTTATCATCTTCATGATTATATCATATTTACAGTTTCTGGTCATTTGCTGTATTTAAAATTGCAACTTAAAATGTAGATTAAAAAAATAACAAAAATGTTAAATGTACCATAACTTATGCATGGACCACATTTCATTTTCCCCCAACATGTTCAGTTCAGTGAGTAAACAGTAGCTTTTCTCTGTAGAGAATTTGCCTATATTTTCACTTAGAAAATCAAGAAAATATGTCATATGTGCCCATACTTTTGCATATGACTGCATGAGTGTGCATGTTGAGGAATAGGTGGGGAGTATGTGTGAGAGCAGGAGAGAGAGAGAGAGAGAGAGAGAGATAGAGAGAGTGTTAACAGGATGTTAAAAGATAAGTCCTTGGGCGATTAACCACAGGAATGTGTGTATTCTGATTTATTGAGGAATAACACGACTTCCTTTACTGGAACCCATCACTCCTAACTACTTAAATAGAGCCTGTGGAGAAAAGCAGCAGCCTATCAACCGTGTGTACACATCTGTACGCCGCACGGTGCAGCTTGTCAGAATGTTGGCACTTGCTGCCTGCCCTTGCTTCCTTGTGGCATTTAATACCTCGATGGCACAAAAATAACACGATGTGAACAAGGGAGCACAAATGCCTAGCACTTTAGGTGTTTGCTTTTGAATAGGTGCCAGCCAGGGTGCCGACCCGCAGGCTTGCCAGGAATGAGCTTCATGTGGAGTCCTACTGACACTGTTTTCATTTCTTTATCTAGGTAACATTTATTCACTGTTAGCAGACAAGATGTGTCTACTGTTATTTATTTATTAGCATTTAGGGCTGAATTTATTTCCATTTATCAGATATGAGTGGTAATGTTTGTGCTTTTTGTAATAAATGTCAGTGGGTTTACGTGTGTGTGTGTGTGTGTGTGAGTGCACGTGTGCACGTGATATGAGATGTTGATAAGAGCTGACAATAGGAACACTGGTGGTTAATAATTTAGCTGTCTGGCTGATCCTGAATATAGGTTTGTGCAAAGCGTGGTTTATTTCTCTTCTTGCTTCAGTCTCTTATGTAATATAACTACCACTTTTAAACACGAGTTGCACACACCAAAAAATAAAAACATAAAAATAAATAAAAAACAGCATAAAAAAACAGCTGTATAAACTTCACTCTGGCAGGCAAGATTACTAGACAATGCTTGATGGTCTCTTTAGAGTCAAACTCTCTCTCTCTCTCTTTGCTTTTTTCCCATTTTTCTCCCTAATTTTTGTCATACCCCCAGTTCCGCTAGCTAAGACTCCCCTCAGTCACACAATAACATTAATGCGGAATGTGGGCAGTGGTGACCTAATGGTTAGGACATTGCCCTTGGGACCTGAAAGTCCCAGCCTGGGCACTACTGAGGTACCCTTGAGCAAGGTACCATCCCACTGCACTGCTCCCTGGGCGCTGTTGATAGCTGCCCACTGCTCCACGTGTGTACGTGATGGGTTAAATGCAGAGGTCACATTTCGTTGTGGTGATTAAGTGTGTTCGCAAAGTTTAACTCATTCACTCAGAATGGGCTTCACATGAGGCCACTGAACTGCTGTAAACACAAAATCACTGGACTGCTCAATACACTTGGAGGAGAGCATTAACCATCAATTCTGTTACATCAGCTAACAGATGCCCATGGTGGCTAGCATCACATGGAGTGGTTATCACATAATTATGCCAGTATAGGGGGAAGGGGAAGGACATTTTGCCTACCCAGAGAGTGTATGCACTGAGGCCATGAATGCAATTCCCAGCAACTCTTGATCTCCCAATGATAAGACCAGCTTTTGGTTACACCCTCTGTCTCTCTCTTTCTCTTTACAAGCACAAGTTTAATGCATCTCTACAGTTAATCACTCTCATCACTACTATCATCATTATTATCATGTAATCGTATCAGGAACCCAATGCAGTCTCCCATTAAGGCAGACAACAGTGGGACAGCAGCTTTCCATGTAAATGAATTGTTCACTATTTTTTATACACACTTCAGCTGGCAGGAAACCACCAGCATTATGACGCTGAGTCATAAATTAGGCTGCCGAATCATTAGAAGCACAAAATCCACATTGCCATTCCCCTTAAACTCTCTATGGCTTGTCATACTAGTAATGTTGAGAGAATGTAAGCAGGGAACCTTATGCATACATTTTTACATTTACATTTTTACATTTAATTAATTTAGCTGATGCTTTTATCCAAAGCGACTTCCAAGACAGAGGACCAATCAAGCATTTCTCTTAATTGTAAAATACAGGCGGTAGGTGCTACAATAAATATTGAAGACAAGTGCTACAATAACAACAGACAGCAACTACTACAATAAATACATATGCCAAGTGCTACAGTAACTTCAGACAGCAACTACTACAATAAATACATAAATACATTTTTGCCTCTTCACATCCAGGCTCCATGTACACTGCCTCTTTTAATTTGCTTACTTGTGCTAAGTGTTGTCATTTAAATCACTTAAATCAATTTAAATCAGGGTTTCTATAATCGCCTTGCTTGTTTGTCAGTTAATAGGCAAGTAAAGATGGTCACTCACTTTCTTGCTCTATACTTTTCTAGGTTTAAGACAACATCTTCTCTTCTAGTCTAGATTTTAGCTGAGCTTCTTCAGACTATAAATCCATTCAAAACTGCCTTTTACTTTCTTTTGAAAATACAGTTTAATTAGTAGAGTGAGAGGTATGGCTACCATTACTCCACTCACCACTGTCATGCCAAAATCTGCTGTTTGAATCTCAAACTTAGTTTGTAGTTGGGATTACTAATAGTTCTATTGGTCATAGCCTTTCAGTATCTCCAGCACAGCATAGTCTTAGCTAATTGGCCTCCCTTCTGAACTGAGGGACCTCTATTATTCTTCGGTGACCTCGTCAGGTGAGGTATTTTAAGATCAAACAGCAGAACACCATAAAGAAGTCCAGCACTGCAGGTAAATGCTTCCTCTCCGTCTCGCATTAGAGTGCCTCTCACTGGGTGAGGCCTCTTAGCCCAAGACACCTTTTAGCCCCGGGTGAGGGCCTGATTGGTTAATTGCCTTGGGAAAAAAAAAAACTGGCGTCTGGACATGTTCTGACGTGCACTTTTGCTCAGCAGGACCAGCCAAGAGTGCATAAGAGAGAGACAAAGGTGAAGCCACAGTCATGATGCAGCAGCTGTGAGGGATGTGGGTTTCTGTTTGAAGACTGAGGACACCATAATGACCTTAGTGAAATCCAGGAAAGCAGCAGCAAATAAATTGCACCAGTCAAATGAACCTGTAATCCATAATGTTTTGAGATCAAATGAAGACCGGGATGCGCCTGAACCTGTATGAAGCCAATGAGTCCAGTCCATTATGACAGAGGCCAGAATGACATCTGCATCACTAGAAGCAGCTGGACTCTGGGTAGAGTTTAGGAAGGCTTTGGCTCTGTAAAATGCACCTTTCTACCTCTGGACCTCCTGTTGTAGTAGTGAGAACCCAATCTGGTGTCGGGAGAGTGGGACAAGTGTGCAATCATAAAACAATGGGTTCTTTTCACGAGCTAAATGCCTATTGTGATGCTAAAAGGAAAAAAGCATTGGCTAATTACACGGTATTCACGAGACACCTTGAGGTCTTTGTCTGCCTGGTCAGGATGGATTGGGTTGAGGGGGGGTTAGTTATTTTACAACAGTCATCTGAACCTACTCCACTTCAAAAGAAAGAGAGGAAGGGAGAGAGGGTCGGGTAGCCCTTCAGACTTTGTTCTGATGCTAGCACTATGAGGAGGGAATGAGTTGTCCGGCAGATCTCTTTACCATCACACAGAGCACTCCCCGAAAAGGCGCCGTCATAATGCCAAGAGCTGTGTGAAAACCACCTTATTTCTCTCTTTCTTGCTCTTTCTCTCTGTTCTTACTCTCTGCAGACACCTTTAGATAAATAATGCTGGAGCAATCTCTCAGAATTCCTCTGGTCATAAGTTACACCATCGTGCTCTTCACTGGTGGCCATGTTCAGAGTCCCCATTTCCTTTTCCAATCCATCTTAAATTCATTTTTTTCATTGCGGATGCTCAACCTTGACCATTTGCAATGACAGTAAAGGACAAGTCATAGACCAAAATGCTAAGATAAATGACTAACAAAAATATAGTAAATTTAGCAATGTTTGACATTATTATTACATTGTATTAACTATGATGTTCAAATATAATTGCAAATATAACTATATTTAAATACATTGAGATTCATGCAGTTACAGTTACATTGCATTTACTTCTTGCATTAACAAGCTAAAGTCTGCAATTCTGACTTTTTGTTTGTTTAGAGGTCAATAAATAGCAAAACACACCAAAAAGGTGCATGATGTGCAGAGAGCATAACGTTTCTTTAAATTCACCTCATAAAAAATGCCTTCACTTTTGTTTTATGAACAAAATTGTGCAATGGCTTGTTTACAATCCACACACTTGTTCCAGTGAGCTATGAATTAGAAATAATAAAAAGACAGTCAACCTACAATGACTGAAACTTCTGGTGAACGCAAAAAAGCATCAAGACTACCAGGGTGAAAAGTTTCTTTGACCTCTTTTCTTCAGGCTGTTAGTGTCCTTGAGGTTCTAAGGGTCTGAGAGTGGAGTCACCTCTAAGACAAGCTGCCCCAAGATAAAGCAGAAAAATGAGAGCAGAGGTCAAACACAGGTCACAGGGCAGAGGTTCCAACCTGGCGAGAGAAAATGACTGATCTCACTCCACAAAGCAAAGTGGTTTAAGTAATCTTCCTTAAAAGTTTGTATGCTTGAGCACGGACTTATGGAGGTCAATATTAAAAAGACGTCTTTCGTGATCGTTTGCATGGACTTTTCTATGGCCACGCTGGCTGTCCTACAGGGTGCATAGTAATGTAAACACGCACCATGAGACCAACAAATTGAGTCGCATTTGAAAGAGTTCAAAAGGCTTTGAAGATGCTCCAGCTGAATGGAGAGAATGCGAGAGAGAACGAAAGAGAGAGAGAGAGCACAAACACATGAAGGGCATTTTACAGGAGCACTAAGTGGTAGGTGCAGCACACATCATAAAGATTGATGTAGAGATAAAGCTAGACAGAGTGAGAGAGAGAGAGAGGTAGACAGAGAAAGAGAGAGAGATAGAGAGGGAGGAAAAACCCGTCCTTTTTGCATTAACCGGTGCAGGAATTGGCTTGCCCGGCTGGGTTGGGGAGAATAAACCAGACGCCAGTTCCTCTACTCTGTGTCTGGTAGTTAGCATCATGTGGCCACAGGCTATTACCCCAATTCCAGCATCCATACATAGAGCAATGGCCCACATAAAACACACTGCTGCCCCGGGGGCAGGATACTCGAGTGTGTATTGATATCTTTTCTCAAATCACAACGCAATGAAGAGCTGGGGATGTCCTGGGTCAAAACCATTGCTGTTTAATGGGCTCTTTGAGGATGTTTTGATGTGCTGTTTGGCAGGATGGGGCTGGTCCAGCGATCAGTGATTCAGATGCATGTTTAATGCTGTGGTTTGTTGGGGTGACTGGGTCAGACTCATGTGTCTGTTAGCATCAGGAGCATACTGCATAAAGTATATTGTTGCTGTCATGTCGAAATATAAAATTTTTCTCATGTTCCTTTTATTTCTTAAAAAAGCAACAATAATAAAGCAAAATGTAAAATAAACATTAATAATCTCGTTATTTCATTACAGTGGCACCTGTCAGGTGGTTGGGATATATTAGACAGCAAGTAAACAGTCAATTCTTGAAGCTGATGTGGTGGAAGCTGGAAAAATGGGCAAGCATAAAGATCTAAGCCACTTTGACAAAGGCTGATACAAGTTAGACAAGCTGGTAACACATTACTGTAGGGTGACATTGATAAGGTTACATGACATGTACATAAAACTTTTATGACAACTGACATTTACCTACATAGACATTTATAAAGGTTTATTCCAATAAGCGTACATTGTCATTACACTTTCTGGGGAGAAACTGATAGGAATTGCTTTAGGTGACGCTTGTTGGAATAAACCTTTATAAATGTTAATGTAGGTCAATGGCAGTTGTTATAAAAGACTTATGTACATGTCATGTAGCCTTTGAAATGTTACCCTGCAGTAAAGTGTTACCAACAAGTTTTATATGTAATGTTGATGCTGGTTAAATGGTGGCAGATATGAAAAAATATGTTTTTTGGGCACAACACTGCATGTACTTGCAAGACCTACCCCATGGGTGGAACCAGTCACATGGGCAGTGGTGGCCTAGTGGTTAGAACCTTGCCCTTGTAAATAGAAGGTCGCAGGTTCAAGTCCTGTCCTGAGGTACCCTTGAGCAAGGTACCGTCCCACTACACTGCTCCTCGGGTGCTGTTGAAAGCTGCCCGCTGCTCCACGTGGACACATGTGATGGGTTGAATGCAGAGGTCACATTTCATTGTGGTGCACTTTGCGTGTGATTGAGTGTATTCACAATGACAAAAATAAGTCAGTTTCACTTGTCTTCAATTTATCCTGTAACTTCTGAATAATTCTGCCAGTTTGCACTGTTTTCTAGTGTTTTTCTTATTTCTTATTCTCTTATTTGTTTTTTCATCCTTGATACTAACTTGTCCATGATAATTTGGCTTCATGCTATCCAATAGCTGTCCAGCATAACAATGTGGATCTTGTCAGTAGGCCGTGTTAAGCATATGCTTGGCTTTTTGAGGGGAGCGCCACTCTGTAGTGGTTACTGAGAGTGTGTGTTTACAATTGTGAATAGCTGTGTCAGTATTTGAGCTGTGATTAGAGTGGGCCCGTGTCTCCACTTCATCTGGGGGAAAGACCCGGCAGAGAATTACCGCTGTCTCACTTCAAACACACACACACGTGCACACACACTCATACACACATGCACAAACACTCACGCACACACACACACTGGCAGTAAATCACAGCCACCCTACACTCTCATCACAATTCTCAAGACTATCCACCCCTCCCCTTCTTCAGGCTTTCGACACATCATGCCTGTCTCCCTCTTTACCTCTCGCTACCATCTCTCTGTCTCTCTCTCTCCCTCTCTTTCTCTCCCTCTCTCTCTCTCTCTCTCTCTCTCTCTC
>JBBPDA010000138.1:3785676-3815213 GCA_037974385.1 Arnoldichthys spilopterus
TCTCTCTCTCTCTCTCTCTCTCTCTCTCTCTCTCTCTCTCTCTCTCTCTCTCTCTCTCTCTCTCTCTCTCCATTCCTCAATTTCTGCATTTCTCTTCCTGTCCTTCTCTCTATCTTAGTCTCTCTTGTTCTCTCTCTTCTCTTTCCCTCCTTTACAGTCTTTTTTTAAACACCTTACCTCTTTCTGTGCCTTTCTTAGTCTTTTTCTCTCTCTCTTCCTCCGTTGCAGTTCATGTTCTTTCTTTCTCCCATACTCTCTTCCTTCTGTCCTCCATTTCTCTCCCTCTTCCTCATTTACTCTTCCTCTGTGTCTCTTTGTCTTTCTGTTTTTTATTCCCATGCACCCTTGTTCCCTTTCCCTCTCTTTGTTTCCTCTTCCTCCCGCTCTCTGTTTCAGCACTTCTCTCGATTTTCATTCCAACATATTTGACACACATTTTCTGAGGTTTGTGAAAACTTTTAAAAGTACATAATACACCAGCAAAACAGTGAGTCAGAGTTTAATATTTCAGTTTTAGTGAAAGTAGACTTCTTAAGAAGGAATAGGACAAAAAACAATGGAAAAAATTAAATCCTAAAATTGCCCAGTTGGCACCGTCACTGGGAGATTGAGTGTTTGATCCCATCAATGCCACAGTCATCTGTAGCCAGAACACCAAGAGCACAACTGGCTTTGTTCTCTTGGACCTCCCATTCCCCCAACCCCTCACCATAGCCAGTGTAGGCATCAGTTAGCTAATGTAACAGAATTGGCTGTTACTGTTCTCTAATAAGCGTGCTGAGCTGTCCAACCATGGCAATGACTAAACTGAGTAAACTGAAAATTAAAAATTTTGAAAAAACAAACAAAAAATATATAATAAACTGACATTCAATAAGCGTCTTCTTGCAATGCACTGATTATACAGTGATCAAATCCTCTGGAAGTCCAACATACATTTATGTATGGCGCTATGGTGGTGCATCATGATGATCAAGTGGAGGGTCAATGTTGTACACTGGAACTGCTCTAAAAATTTATTTTTCAAAGATTCAACCCCAAATTACAAGATGCTTATAACAAAACCAGTGTTGAGAGAGAGAGAGAGAGAGAGTGAGAGAGAGAAAAAAAGATGAGACATCACATGAACATCTCATCACCTGACAAGTGAATCACAAAGACAGGTTTTTATACCCTTGTAAGATGTTTACTTTCTCATGACCAGGTGTTACAGGATGATGACGTAAAAACACCGATCAGCCATAACATTAACATCACTGGCCTAAAGTTGAGTATGTCCCCCTCATTCTGCCGAAACTCCTCAGCTCTGACTGTGGTGGACTGTGTGTTCTGACTCCTTTCTATTAGAGTCAGCATCACTTTTTAGCTCTTCTGTGGAATCAAAGCAGACTGGCTAGGCTTCACTCCTCACATGCATCAGTGAGCCTTGAGTGCTCCTGACCCTGTTACCGGTTCACCAGTCGTCCTTGGATCGCTTTTAGTAGGTACTAACTACTTCACACCTGGAAAACTCCACCAAACCTGCTGTTTCGAAGATGCTTTGACTCAGTTGTCTAGAACATCACAATAAGGCTTGTCAAAGTGGCTCAGATCCTTATGCTCACCCATCTTTCCTGTTTCCAGCACAATAACTTCAAGAATTTACTGTCCTCTTGCTACCAGATATATCCCACCCCCTGACTGTTGCTACTATAAAGAAATAACTAGATAGTCAATGTTATTCACTTTTTCCTGTCAGTGGTGTTAAAGTTATAGCTGATCGGTGTATGCCAGTGTGAAAGAACTAATGTGTAGAAGCCAGTGCATTCTTTAAATGCTGATGTGGAAGTTTTGCCGTATTCTGTGGCCTTAACAAGTGCCTATCCATGGAAACAGGCTTTAAACTTCTTTTAAAAATCTATGAAAAATGACTGCTCACTGGGTGCTTCTCATAGTTGCCCGCTGCTCCATGTGTGGATAGGTTAAATGCAGAGGTCACATTTTGTTGTGGTGCACTTTGTGTGATTAAGTGTGTTCACAATGACAAAATAAGTCACTTTCACATTCTAATAGAATAGGGCTAAAAGAATGGTGTTCAGTATGTCCCTTTAAGACAAGTCAAAGGCTTTTCAATCAGTCAGATTCAATAATACATCAGAAAAATCCCAATATTTATTCCATTTGCCATTATTGTCTATTTCTTGTAAGCCCATTGGTCTCTCCGACTCCCATCCCTGCTAGCCACTCTAAGTCCATCCCACCCATTCCTAACTAATGTGTTGACCTTTGGTAAACATTAAAAAGTGGACCTGAAGCTAAAGTGGATCTACTCCCAGCCTATTATTCGAATGGTTCAAAATGGGCCAGGAAGACATTGTAATTGCTGTCCATCACTACACTCTGTGTTTGTTTTCTGTACTCTAGGCGTTGGAGGCATGAGAGCGTGAACACATTTCAAACACACTGTGAGAGAGTTTTTTTTTTCTTTTTTTGCAAAGCAGTGAAGAAATGTGTCTGTAAATCTGCTCAGGCAGTGCTTTTGTTACACTGTAGCAGCGATGCTGCGGTGACAGGCCCTCGACTGAGTGCTGCCGCGGTGTGGGCTGGGATGGATGGGCGGTGACCCCTGCTCTACTAACCCATCCGTCTCTCGCGTGGCTGACCGTCGTCCCGGTCCGCACCCCTGGCTTGATTTATCGAGGAGTGTGTGCTAGGGGGGAGGGGGGAGGTCTGTAGGACCCAATGGGCTTTTGATGAAATTGTTGGAAGGATCCGGAGTGATAAATCCACATCTGTACATGCAGGTCACCGGCTGCTTCTGCCATTCTCCAGCCATCAGTAACCCCTCTGACACCACGCTACAGCTAAGTCATAACTTTACACTGCTGAGGGCAGGGGGTGGAGTGGATGAGGCATGTGTGTATTTACACCATGTACATAGTAGGGCCCAATCTACGAAAACAGATGTAAAAGATCTAGGTTCATTTGGGTAAATGGAACACGTTCTTGTTATCTGATCATCAATTGTTCTCAATAGAGAATTTTTACTCAATTTCAATTATAAAATCAACAAAATATGTTATTTGACCTGGACGCCCAAAGGTTTGCATACAGTAGTGTCATTTTTCTCTGCTATGGAGTTTGGGTGGATGTTTCAATTAGAACTATTAATTAAAATTAGCAGCAAATCGAAGGACAGATGAGAGAAAAAAATCTCCTGCCCTGTGGGATTTGTAATGATGAGGATATTTTAAAGTATAGTTTTCTCTTGTAAATGTAATTGAGCAAAAGTACTCAAGTACTGTGCAGTTCTTCCAAAATAACACTTAAGTAAAATACTCAAGTACTTTTTCAAGTCATTTACACACCTGCTAAAAATATAACACTTTGTTTTACAATATGTTAAGTACCTGGTATTTAATGGATAAATAACTAACAATTACTTACTCATGCCACACGTAAAGTATATTGAATGTTAGTGTACATAGTTCCATAGTGTGAGGTATAGACAATACAGTGTAACAACTGCTCAGAATTTTACTTATGCATCTATGCATCAGGTATTATCTGTAAGTATTATCTGTATATTATCTATTAACTATTAAATATCTATCTCTGTGTTTTTCTTTCCTTCTTCCTTTCTATATTTTTCTTTATTAATTTTCTCATTTCTCTATTTTCTATCTCTATTTCTGTTCTCTCTTTTTATTCTCTCTCTTTCTTTCTCTCTCTCACTCTCACTGTCTCTGTCTCCCTCTTGCTCTCTCTGGCCTCTTTTCTGCTGGACGTGTGTGTAAAGTTAAGACACGCAGGTTGTGTAGACCCCCGGCCGGGTGGGTTCAGTGGTCATTAACCCAGCCCAGCTGGGCTCTGGGGCAGGCTGGAGTTTCTTTAGTTCAGAGTGAAAGAAGCTGCAGCGCCTCTAATCTGAGCTATTGTGTGTGTAGATCAGTGACAGGGTTAAAGCAGCACAGCTCTGAGCCACACACACACACACACACACACACACACACACACGCATCAGAATCTACCACAGAGAGGCGCGAAACGCAGGGCTAATTTTTGAACAGAGCGCACTCACACACACACACACACACACACACACACACACACACACACACACACACACACACACACACACACTCTGTCTTTCTTGCTCTCTCTCTCTTTCTCTCTCTCTCTCTCTCTCCTCTCTGTCTCTCTCTCACTGTCTGTCCCTCTCATTCTCTTTTGTTTTCTTTTTCTTTACATTTCCCTTTCACTGTCTTCTTCTCTCTTACTGTCTCTTACTCTCTTTCTCTTTCTTTTTCTCACTCTTACATCTCTTAAACACACAGACACACAAATCATAGAGACTTTCTTGCTCTTACACAAATAAAACACAAACATACACACTCATGCATGTCATCTTTAGCTCTGTCTCTTTCTCTCACAGAAACACACACACATACGCTTCTTCCTCTGGCTCCTCACCCCTACCCTTAAAAACACTCTATATCTCCTTTTTTCATCTTCCCAGACTCTCTTTAACAAAAACATCATCAGTGACAGTGAAGACATTAAGTGATCCAAGACCACTAAACAAATTTACACATGTGCTGAGAATTTCACTCATGTCTTAAATTTTACTGTGCTTTACATTCTTCATGTGAACCCAGTGTGAGAACTCACTTTCAGATCTCATTTTGAAGACAAATCTAAAATTCATTCCCTGTGAAGGTAGAAAAAACCAAAGGTTCTTTTCCATAGGCTTTTTGGAATTTATTAACAATTAGCCCAGTTTCAATTTGCATAAAATCGTGGTAGCATTTTTCCAGTCAATTTCACCGAATCACTAAAGCATCTATTAGTTTGAAGCAAACCCAAATGGGCCTGCATTGGAGCAAGACTCTCTGCAAGCCTGACTGGTCTTATATAGGACTGCAATCACAAGAGAAAAGAGAGGGAGAGAAAGAATGAAAGAAAAATGTTTAATGTTAAATATCTAGAGAACATTAAAGACTTAATTATGAAATGATTTAAAATGTGCTTTATGTCCACTGAGAGTAGGCTGTAAAAACATTAGCACAATCGGAGATCGCTTAATGACACTTAATGTAAGATGAGAAAACACCATCTGCTAATTCAATAAGGCAGTGCAAGGAGGATTTATAGCATTCACAGTGACGATTCATTACAAATCAAGTACAAATACAAGTGTAAATGTAGAAATTACAACACAATTGTGCACTGATTCCATGGGATCCATGAGTGTGTTTCATTCAAACTTAAATGTGTAAGATCTAGTTTTTGTTTTTGTTTTAATTTATAGATTTTGTTTTGTTTAATCGGTATGAATTTTTTATAAATCTTTGAATTCTCAAATTTTTCTGTTTTTATTCAGTGCAATTTATATTTTGTTTGAGTTTTTTCATCTTTGAATTTTCAAAAGTTTGTAAACACGATCTCTTTTGTTTTGGTATATATGCAATGAAATTTTGTTCATTTTAAATGTTAAATATCTGTAAAAATGTATGAAATGTGTTCTATATTTGTTCATAAATTTTGCAGAATGATTGTTGTAAATCTAGGACTTCCAAACACAGTTAAAACTTTTTTAAAAAGTGATCAATTTTTTTGGTTATAATCATTGTGAATTTTATAATCTTTAAATTCCAAAATCAGTGAAAGTTTGTCAAATGTTTTCTATATTTGTTCAGTACACAGTATGAATGTTGTAAATCTGTGACTCTGAAAGGTACTTACAAATTTTTAAATGTGATGTTTTTGTTTGTTATAATCAGTGTGAGTCTTTAAATGTCAAACTTTAGATTTTTTGTAAAATCTTTTTTGTTGAATAAATTGGGCATGCAATTTAATTTTTCATCCTCCATAAAAATGTGTAAAATGTTTTTTCAATGTAATCAGTAAGAAGTTCATAAGCATTCCAAACTCTATAAAAATCTGTAAGATATGAGCTGTATTTGTTCAGTACAATCAGTATGATGTTTAGAAATTCCACACTCTTAAAATATGCTCCTTTTTTTAGTCCAGTCTGCATGAATTTTAGTTGGTAAGTTTTGATCTATTCCTTTTCAGGGTTATCAGTATGAACTTTGGAAGTTTGTAATATTTTTCAAACTCTGTAAGTTGACAACACAGTAAAACCCCACTCAGCAGTCTGCAAACAATCTTGAACATAAACACTGTCATTTTTCAACAGCAGCTGAGCCAATGTCTTGTATTTGGTATTTGTGGAGACTAAGCTTGGTTTCCAGCTAAAACCTTTTTTGGAGTTCATTACAAAGCAAGAAACAGACAGATATATCAATGTCTTCTTTCGATTGATCACAGTGGAACAAATCAATCAGCTCTTTTAGAATTCCAGTGGTTTTACAGACCCAAAACAACAGCTCTGTTTGATAGCAGGACTGCTGGAATGGAAAGTTTAGAAGCCTTTGGGTTTATTAGGCAGGTCGAGTGTGCGTTTGGCGTGTGGCGGCTGAGTCGATGAGCTGCTGTGGGAGTTGGCGGGGAGTTGGTATGGGGGATAGAAGAGAAGAGGAGGGTATTGGCCGTTCTTGGACCAGTCAATAATTATCCTCCCTATCCGGGTGCTCTGTGTCATCGGGACAGGGCTTTTGGGTCTCATATAAACCCTATTCAGACCACACAAGGGAGCGACACTTGGGACCCCTTTTATTACCCCCCTTTTTGTTGAGCTGCAGTGAAACGAGTCTCTCTCGCCCTCTCGTTTTCTCTCTCTCTGTCTTTCCCAGTCATTACCATACATATCCATATGAACAGTCAGGCCAGGTCCTAAGCAGCTGTCCTCAGAAGTGCCCGTCCAGAAAGAAAAAAAAGGGTGTCTGAATCCTTAAGTGATGAACAACAGAGGCCTCTTGAAGGGCTCTCCCTCTTTTTTCTGTCCCTCTTTCTCTCTCTCTCACACTCTCTCTCTCTCGCTCTCTCTCCATCTCCTTTGCTCTCTCTTTTCGGTGATATACCTCACCATTTAAACAGTCCTTTCAGATAAAGAGGGCCAGAGGTGGGTGCAGGGCCACAGAAAGGCCCAAGATCCATTCACTCTTACCATTGAGGGCCAAAAGGTTCACACTGGCTACAGTCTTAGGGTCATAGGCTGAGCTTTATACTCTAATAGTAGCACAAACTCAGATTCAGCTAGCTACAGAACATTGCCTAAATCACCATTTTACCTAGAATTTACACTACTCATTTGTACATGCTCCTGATAGCTTTTTGGGGCCTGGCTGGTCTTAAATTTTGTATCATAAGAATCCTACAAACAGAAGATAAGAGACAAACAAACTTAAGGCATCTCTAGCCATTCTTCCACACGTTATACATGCCCTCTCCTCTGATTTACTTATTTATGTTAAACTCAGCAAATAAGGAGTTCCAATTCCACTGGTCCCCTAAAATTAAACAAAAAATACTGGAATTGCCATATTTAGGAATATGTAGGGATACTTATGACTGTTAAAATTGGTTAAAATTTGTGGTGCTGAATGCACTAAGCTGATCCCCTTAGGTTTTTAACAGGAAATTATATGAGTAGTTCTTAGGGTTATTTTATTATTTCAAGTAAGTTCACTTTTCCTTAAGTACGGTTTGAGGCTACTCTACACTTGTGTGTTGTATAGATCATACTTGGCATTAATGCTATTGGTTACAAAGGGCAGAGCATTTTTTGTAACGCAGTGTGAGATCAACATGCTAGCAGTTATGCCAAGGAGTGTTTGAGCAAATAATGGACCTCTAGCGTTTTTTTCGCGGAAGTCTATTTTGGCCCTCAGAACTGTCACTCCCCCCATTTACCCAGTCGCCCTCCTGCTAGTGGACGATAGACGGCTTTGGGCCTCATTCGGAGGAGATGAATGGGCCAGCCCGGCGGTGCAAAGCAGGCTAGTTTGTCGCTTCACGGGCGGCCTTCCATTCATTCGGCTGAGGAAGAAAAAAAGTGAAAGGGGGGGCAGAGTGATTGATAAATTCTCTTGCCCTGGCTCTTTTGCACCCCCTTTTATTGCCCCCCTCGGAGCCTGTGACCCATTACTCGGGGAGCACAATAGCACTTTCCACACTGCCGCTGAGTCAAACAGCACTGGGGGAAACTTGTGTCAATTATAAAGTGGGCTGCTGCCCTTTCAGCTAAGTACTGTTGGCTAGCTAGCATCCAATGGCCAGCTTACCACTCCCTGACATCTATCTACTTGCCATCCATCAATCCGTCCATAAGTTTGCCAGTTCTTCTACCCATCCATACCCTCAGCGCTCTTCCTCTCTTTATCAATGGCCTTTTTTTTTCATAGCATCAAAACAGCTCACTAATCCTTTCCCGGTCCCTCCCACCCCTCTTTGTGGCTCTCTCTTTCTCTCACCATCTCTCATTGTGCAACTCTCTTTCTCTCGGCCCTCTCCTCTGGTCGCACCTCTCCTAATCCCACTTGTTGCTTCCTGTCGAAGGGCGCCCCGGGGCAAGCGGGCACCCGGAAACTTCTTCGGCTCTAACACACAATTTCAGGCCGATGCTAACCACGTTCTCAGACACAGCTTGCATTCAGGGGACAGAGCGTGTGGGGGGTGGAGGTGGAGGTTAGAGAGAGAGCCGGGGGGAGGGGGAGGGTAAGGGTAGTTGACTTCTTGAGCCTATTTTCCCCATTTTAATACCATTAAAAAAGAGTAGCTAAGCGATTAGCAGAGCGAGAGGGGAAAAGACACCCTTGAGTGTGAACAGGGTTAAAGTGGAGGGGACACACCAGGCCAACAATGAAGGAGCTCAGTGGCCTCAGAGTGTTTCTACTCCCTCAGACACACACCATGGAGACTCCAGTCAGGAGGAACATTTAAAGTGCCAACTCCTGCCTCTCTCTCTCTCTCTCTCTCTCCCTCTCTCTCTCTCTCTCCTCTCGGAGACTCTTTTTGAACCCCCTTCTACCCACTATGAAACAGATTTCACATGACAGACAAATGCTCTCACCCTGTGTAGGCATGCACACAGATATACTGCCCATTAAAAGTTTTGGACATTTCGCCGAGCACACAACGGGCTCTGTTTTGACAGTCTAACACAAAGCCTAAAGCGTAACTAACATTTATGTAATTTTGCTGCCTTAAAATAGCAACATGCCAGACTCCCCTCATTTAAACAGCATCACTCCAAAAACTGAGAAACATGCGCAACATCATTAGTTATTATAAAAACATGCCCGTGCATGGAGAGAAAAGGAGTTATGTGCTGGCATGAAACTAGTAAAACCACTCTGTGCTTTCTGTTGGTGCAAAATATGGTCCCTTGTCTTCAAGTTAAATTTTCTTATACTTTTATTAACAACAATAAAAATCAATTGTTAAATAAGGGGTATATTTTTTTCCTTAACACAGCTCCATAAGCTCCACAGCTCCACGTGTTTAAGCAGTTTTTTATAATTTGGCCACTTATTTAGACTTTTGTAAAAATAATCAAATAAAATAAAATTTTATAAAATTAAAAAAAAAACTTTTAGGATTTCTAGAAACTATAAAAACTACATGTCATTTTTATTCAGTAGAGTCATGTTTGTATTTTATTGGGAAGTCAAGTCAAGTCAGTTTTATTTCAATAGCGCTTTTTACAACTGACATTGTCACAAAGCAGCTTTAAAGAATCCGGGACCGAGCCCCTAATGGATCATTCACTTTCCACAAGCCAAAGGTGACAAAAGCAAGAAAAAACTCTCTAAGCCTCTGTCACCTTTGGCTTGTGGGAAGTGTTACTGCTAAAAAATTGTATCAGTCAATTTTTTTTATCATGCACAGAATCTTAGTGATTACACCTAAGTGAACTCTCCCATTGATCAGACTTTCACACACTGGTACATTAACCCTCAACATAATTTGAAACTGACAGTGAAATCAAGCTATCATGTTTTGATTTTCAATAGGTGCAACCAATTTCTTTAGGGATTTTAACCAATTTTTCTTTTCTGCCTGGTTAACAATGGTGGCTTTTTGCTAGGGCTCTTTACTGAAGGAGCTTTCTACAGTCTTTAGATAGATTCAGCTAATTGTGAATGTGCAATGTTATTAGGTTAGTGCTAATACACTACTAGAGTACCACAGAGCAGTAGCAGTTTACCAGGTAATAACCATGACCTGCTACTGGACAGTAGTATTGCTCTGAATAGCACTAAAGCTTCAGATGGCTAGAAAGCAGTGGTCACTTCCCATGGGTGTAGTTCATCCAATCAGTCTCTATTATGTTAGAAACCTCAGTGATCACTACAAACATAATGGCTCTCTCTCTCTCTCTCTCTCTCTCTCACACACACACACACACACACACACACACACACACACACACACACACACACACAAGTGCCACAGGTCTCTGAGACCTTATGGTGTATGCAGTTAGCCCACTGACTGGTTCAAGGGGGGTTATGGAGAGAATTATACCCATGGGGAGAATGTTTCTCATGGGACATACATAGTACTAATGACCCCCACAGATTAGAACTGCAGGACAAGGAGGCACTTTAAACCAAACAATGTAAAGATTGGGCTAATAATGGGTAATAATAATAAAATGTCCCATATTTATTATATATGTCTATATGTAATAACAACAGTATCTCTCTCTCTCTCTCTCTCTCTCTCTCTCTCTCTCTCCCTCTATACATGCATACACATACAAAATTATGTGTAGTCCATTATTATTATTTTAAATTATTATTATGTTTATATATATGTAACTATATATGAACTAACTTAACCAACCCTTAAAGGTACCTACACACCTACACACACATACACACACACATATAAAGGATCAGAGAGTGAAAAATGATTGATTGTGGGCTTTGATTACTCTGATCTATCCAGAAACACACACACACACACACACACAGTGCCTAACAAATGACAAGACCAAGGTTAAACACAGTCACCGGTTAGATGCGAATGTGTGTAAATTTGTATCAATCTGTGTGTGTGTGTGTGTGTGTGTGTGTTGTAGAGGCAGATGAGAGCAGACATGCAGGGCTCTAACAGAGTGCTTGAGAAAGAGGAGAGGCAGTGAATTAATCTTTTTACGGGACGGGGCGAGTGAAGACGCGAGCAGAAACATGGCCAGCGTTATTCCTCCAAACAAGCCAAGACAAATGAGCTGAACACAAGCGCTCCTGATGAAGGACGAGAAGAAAAAGAGAGAGACAACCCAGCTCCATCTGAGAGTTAATCAGTCAGAGAGAGAGAGAGAGAGAGAGAGAGAGAGTTGGAGGGAAAGAGAATGAAAGAGAAAGGGAGGACAGTAAAAACGAAGAAAGTGGAGGGGAAGAAAGACAACAAGAGAATGATGGGGTAACAGAAGGAGAGGGAAAAAGAAAGAGGGAGATAGAGAGAGAGTAAAAGAATAAGAGGCAGTGGGAGAAGGGGTGAGAGAGGAGTAAAAGTGAACAAGAGGCCGATGGCTGACTAGTTTTACTATATTTATCTGAATGAAAACTTTTCTGAATCTAAGTTTTACAGTTTTATCATCTAATATTATAGTGATGTGTCACCCAGTACAAACAGGAAATTTGTGGTTCTCCAACAGTACAGATAAAGCTTTTAAGTACTGTTAGTTGTGCCTGAGGAGAACACAGTGCACTTTGGTTTAATAGCACAAAAATGTTACAGCAGAAAATGACGATACAATGATACAATATGGTTTAATGTTTCCTGTTCTTAAGCTGAAGTGCAGAACTAACTGCACCCAGTAGCTGTACCTGTACTGTAAAATTGTACAATATTGAAATTATTTTACAGAAAATGTCCATTCAATTAAAACTGATCTGGTGAAACATTAAATCAAGTTAAGTACAAGTTGTTCTGAAGTAACTCGCTCAACGAGACTCTTATTAGAGTAAAACAGTTATTATTTCTATCCATAAATCTTTATTTCTTTACACAGCATGGAAGTGTAGTTAATACAGCCAGTGCACACTGTAAAAAAACATGCATGATCAGTCTGTGCTGAATGGTGGCACACAAGTAAAATGTCAAATATCAACACAATTGCAACACGGCCTTTGGGAGGAGTTTTATTTTTGTGCAACAGTCTGATGCACTTAAATGACACGTCATTCCCATCTACAGAGAGTAAACATCACAGTATAACAGCGTTTATATGACAACGACCTGTGTTAAAATGAACACTTGCAGTTTATAATGTTTATAACACTTAGGGGCAATTGACACTCGTGGTGTTGTTTGTACTGCAACTCCACCACCAGAAGCCCCTGACACTACTGATGGTCAGTCCAACTCCATTGGAATTAATAACATTTAACACTGTAATCTTTACAATGTTGATTTTACGATGTGTGTAAAATTGTCAGTTACAATTTTGACTTTATCTTTTTGATTCAAAACTTAAATAAATTATATAAAAACAGAAGTGGTACATAATACTGGTTAAAATAAACAAAATACACATTAATATGACATATATATCCACATGGGTAAGTGAGCAAATCTTACACATGCTGTAAAGCACTAGTACGATTCTTGCCATTTATGAATCTTTAACTCTATTTAATGTGAAAGAAACTTGTCATTGTGAACACATTCAATTACACACAAAGTGTGCCACAATGAAATGTGACATTTAATCAATCACACATGCACACGTAAAGCAGCAGGCAGCCATGAGAAGCACCTGGGTAGCAGTGTAGTGGGACAGTACCTTGCATAAGGGTACCTCATTAGTACCAAAGTTAGGACTTGAACCTGCAACCTTCTGTTCACAATGTCCTAACCACTAGGCCACCACTGTCCAAACAATATGAACTATCTATATAGAATAAGAATCTATATAGGAAACTATACTTGTAAATGGGAATTTCGGGGGCCAAGCATCGTTTGACAGTACCTTTTGAAATAACATAAAAAAACAAATTTAGGTGCTGGCACTATTTACAGTATAAAACATTCCTGTTTATAAATGTACAGAAATGCATATGTAAGAGATTTAGGGAAACACCGTAATTAAAAATGCTTGTTTTTCACCAGTTAATTTGTAGTTTATATGCAATATTGTCGCCTGGTAAAATGAAACAAAGTTTTAAAACTACTGCTACAAACTTCAGTCATGATAGTATGAACCAATGTTCATTCTCGGATGTAGTGCTGAATTTCCCCTGTCCTATGATCAACCTTTATGCTCTTTTATAATAAACCTGTGGCCATTAGCAAAATGGAGTTAGGCTAAACCATTCTGCTCTGTGAAAGGAAACACTTTCCATATATTAGACGACAAAACAAAAATATTATCCAGATATGAAAGGAATAAATCCACTGGACAAAAGGGTAATTGGTTGAGCAAGTGCTCACTCTCATTACCAGGCCCTACAATGGGGAACAGGTCACCAATTAGGCCATTCTGAGGGCCTTAAAGGCCATTCTGCGGGAAGCCACAGTGGAAGGAGAGCTGGCCAGGGGTTTCAATAAATTTGCAAGCAATTTACCTTTGCGCCGTGTTGGCAATCTGATGCAATTTGAGCGCAATTTGTCTGCTTTCAGCCTCACTCGCAGCCGCCTCGGCGCGCAGCAAATGGCAGCGAGTTGAAAATATCAGCCAACTGGGAAACGGGCGACATGTGACCGCAACAATTAGCATAAGTGCTGCGAGAAATCTGCACCTCAAAATGTCAGAGAAAAAGACACAGAGGATCGTGAAGAGCAGAGTGGAGGGAAGAGGGAAAGATGTACATGCTAGAGCCGAGAGGCGGATGTGGCATCTGCACTGAAATTACCCAGCGTCCCTTTGGATTGAGCACATGGCAATTGCTCTGACATTTTCCCCGAGTTTGCAGTGCTGACGTCACACACGAAGCCAAATAGCTATGCTGAGAGTGTGGAAAGCCCTCACTGGGCTAAAACACTACAAAGAGTCTGCACAAGACCTGCAGTGTGTGTACACTTACAGTCATAGTCTAAATATCAATGTAATTTGAAAGTCGTCTGCACACATAAGTCTAAATTGCAGTACAACCTGAGAGGCAATTATAGGCAGAAGGGAATGAAATGAACAGAAGGTCAAGGAGTTTCATTGCCTAACCTTGTATCTCCATGTCTTTCTTATTGTTTTTTTTTCTTCTTTCTGACATACTTTGAAAATATTACCTACTCTGTTGTGCTAAGTTATGAGAAATAGACCAATAGAAATGGAACAAAATCTTTCTCTAGCTCCCATTACAAGAAAGGACTGTTTTTTTCCTTGACCTGTAAAGTTGCTATCTTAGAGATAAAAGGTTTTAAATGGCATTTTCCTGCACGTCGTAGTACATCATTTCTATTCATTTACTGAGTTTAACATATTGGAGAAAATAAAACAATATAAAAATGTTCAATATCTTTTGCACAGGACACATTATGTGCTTGATTTTTCCCCCAATATGCTGAGTTTGTGTACCCATTTACATTTAGAAAATCAGCAAAAAACATTTTGACCAAGAACTGAGAAACAGGAGTTTGAAATTCTTGCACACAATGGTTTATATATATCCAAGAAAAACAATTATCTCCAAATGGTAACTTTTCAGGAGAAGGTTCTCCAAAATCTTCTTTACGTCTTATGTAAGTTTGTCATTTTGGAGCATTTCTATGGGTCTGTACATCATAAATATCCCACAATGTAAAGACCAGCTGCTGTGCTGACGCAGAAAAAAAATATCTAAAAAAAAAAAAGGACATATGTGGTTTTCTCTGGACATTGACGCACATATATATGGTCAATATGTTTTTAGTGTAGCCCTCAGTATATAAAGCTCACTTCTTAAAGCAAATTAGTGAAACTCAAATTTAATGTGCCATAATTAAAGTGCTCAGATTTTATCACGTTATTTTCCCAACCTGTATGTATATACACATATACACAGTACATCCATAAAACATGTTAAACAAAGACAGCGTTCTGTGTTTTTCCAAAGAGGACATCTTATCAGACATCTAATTTTTCACCGCCCTCCCTCTGTCAATACTTAATTACACTCTTCAAGTTTATCAATTTCAAACACGCAAAATATTTACAAGATACAGGACCATTTTTTTTATTTATTACCTATTTAATCATCGCTGAGTGTAATCGCTCATTCTTTTTCTTTTTTCCTGACTTCTTCTGAAAGACTGAAGCTCAGCGTTGGGGCTTCCGTGTCCTAGGAACCCACAGCAGGCCTCAGCCAGTGTGAGGGGAGGGGGGAGGATTATTCTGGATGGACCAGATGTTCTGTAATGGCTCCAGCTCTGAGAGGAAAAAAGAAGCACAGCACAGACATTTTACGCCCAATTTCACCATCTGAAAGGCATGAAATACTTAACGTATTATAAGGGTTCCCACAGCTGTTTTTCCTAGGGTAGGGAGGGATGAAAAAGCCCCCCCCCCAACTCAATGTCAAAATGCCTCTTTTTCACCCACCATCTTTGCGTTTTTCCCCTCTCTGCTCATCAAAAACTGACATGTTTTATGTAATAGTGTCAGGCTGTTTATAAGGCACTAATAGCTCTGGCATGTGCCTGCCAAAGTGCACTTTGTTTTCTCTCTGATCATCTTGCCATTTTCATTGACAGTCGGGAACTGTTGCAGCCTATTATCAGCTCCATTCTGCTTAATTGTATCACCAGTGAAACTCCATCAGAACTCTTGCAACCTTAACTCCCAATCTGAGGCTGTATTTAAATCAAACATAACAATGAAATAAAAGTTCACCTTTAAGCAGAGGTACAGTACATCAGTTCTGACTAAATGCATTCATTCTAGTTGCAGTTCAATTGTACAGTGTAGTTTTGGAGAATATTTATTGATCTGTACATCATAAAAGTTTTTTACAATGTAGGCCAGCTGCCGTGTTGAAGTGATAGCTGAACATTCTGTAAAATTGTTTACATTGGTCAACTGTTGCGAAGTGTGAAACGAGAACCTTTTGGTTTTAGAGCACTTAGAACAAAGAAAATTTTGTTAGTCCTCCTTTTTACTAGCATTAAAAATTTTTTTTTTTTTAATTCAATATGAGGTTCAAAAATATTTTCTGTTGCCTTGAATTTGAGTTTTTGCTCAACACAGCATTTGTTGGCTGGGAACACCCATAGAGTATTACCAGTAATTAATTTTAAACATTTTAAAATAGGTAATAAATGTAAAATTCTTGATAGATTAAAGCACAGATATTGGTCAAAATCTTTAAGTATAGATATATAGATTATAGATCAGATATTGAATAGTTGCCTTATTAAAGCGATAGAAATCCAAACGAATTGTGTTATCATGAATAACATCATGGCTGTGGTTTTGATCATCACCGCCATGATGTTACTTCAATAGACATGCATGTCAAGGCCCATCTTGTTTGCTAAATTGTATATATTCTGGCTAACTTTTTTTTATTAAGTAAAAAACTTGTAACTGTTAACAGTACAGTAAAATGAGTCATTACTTGGCATTCAGGGCTCCATGGAATGATACAGTTCTTATATTTTAAAGAAATCATGCTTTTATCACACTTCACATCTAATGTGACTGTGAATGTGGGTAATATGCACTGATCAGCCATAACATTAACACTACCTGCCTAATATTAAGTAAGTCCCTCATGCTGCTGAAACAGGTCTGTGTGTTGACCCCTTTCTATCAGAGTCAGCATCACTTTTTAAACCACAGTAGCTCTTCTGTTGGATCGGACCAGACAGGGAAGCCTTCACAATAAGTGATGCCCATGACTCTGTCGCCAAATCAGCAGCTGCCCTTCCTTGGACCACTATTGGTAAGTACTAACTACTGCATACCTGGAACACTCCAGAAGACTTTGTATTTTGGAGATGCTCTTTCATCTTTCCATTGTCAACATGACTGAGATCCTTACACTTGCCCATTTTTCCTGCTTCCAGCATATCAACTTTAAAAACTGATTGTTCTCTTGCTGCCTAATATATCCCAGCCCCTGACAGGTGATAACTAGATAGTCAATGATATTCACTTCAGTGTATAAAGTAAGCTAGAACCATATTGTTCATGTTCCTGCTGTGAACTACCATGGACTCCTCTACTAGCCTAGACAACTCTGAGAAAGAGTTCTTCTTGCTGTAAAGCAGCATCAGCAGCAGCAGCAGTCACTGAGTTTGCCAACCGGGGGCTCCAACTTCTCCTGTCAGCTCCCGCCTGCCATTTCCTCGCCGTTTTCTTTTCACGCTTTCATGCACACGCTCCACTGGCAAATAGCACATAATAACAGTTTAGACACCTTTCAATTTTAGCATCCTGCTTGAAAAGTTGTGTCCTTCCAGGTGCCATGACAACCATGTGCAGCGTGTCACTCTATTAGTCCACTTTTTGTGCTCTGTGGTGACGCTGCCATGGCAACGGCACACCTGCCAGTCAAAAGGTTACATATATTCATATGAAAATGTAAGAAGATTGCTGAGGCAGAGCTTTTTTGTCCAAACCTTCTTGTTGTCGCGGAGAGGCCCAAATGGGTCTTTGGATGTGTGATGCTTTGATATCCCTATTCGATCTATTACACAACAACAAAAAAATATGATAACAGCTCATGTGATTGCGAGGCTTGGCCAGACTGGAGAGCACCCCGGCATCTTTTTCCAGCCAGTGCACGATGATGGCCATGCCTTCAGTGCTCTTTATGGCTCCTCCATCAAGACCAGGCAGTGGAGGAGTGAGCCCAGTTTTCATCCCATCTTGCGCCTGACAAGTAATCTTGTTGAGAGTTCCCCCAAAGACAGCACACCCACGAGCAAGTGAGGGAGAGAGAGAGAGAGGGAGAGAGAGAGGGAGAGAGAGAAAGGGGCAAAAGAGAACAGGCGGTTGATGAAATCTGAGTAGTTATCATGCTAACTATTACCTGTCAACTCTTCCTCGCTCCAATCTGTGGGGGCATCAATTTTGTGGAGTGGAAGTGAAGGGCGCGAGGGTGGCTGCGATGGGTAAACACCCTGCCAAGGGCCTGCCTCAGGCCGGCTTCTTCCTGCTTCTTTATATTTATGAAGGGCGCCTGCGAGTTACAGAGGCCTCAGACGGCTGGGAGCTTTATCATGAAGACTCTCTCTCTCCCCCCCTCTCATACACACACACACACTCATGTGTGCATGGTCACAATGAGCCCACTATCTTTTTTTCTCTATTTGCTGCCATTTAAATTAAAGCAATGACTCTTTTCACATTATCTCTCTGTCTGTCCCTGTTTTAGAACACACAAAAGAAAGCATGCACTGATACATTTCTGAAATTTTTCGTAATGGTCAGTAACATCAAGGATGGGTTGCACTAAAAGACATTAAGATGAACCTCTGATTGGATCAGCATTTATTTCTGAAAACAGCTGCACCAAAATTTAAACATAGTAAAAAATTAGTATATAAAATAAGTTGAGCTTAGATTACATTTAATTTAGCTTGCAGCTACAGTGACTAAAAAAAATTAAACTCTCCCTATTTCCATGCAAAATATTTAGATATAGCTTACACAGAAATAGCACCCCAAGGAAGTGACTTGGAACTCTTAAACTCACGTTTAGCAGGCTAGACATCATCCACAAGGGGGAGCACACATTGTGTACATCACTGAAACAGAGAAAGCCCACATCAGCAGGATGTCACTAAATCATATATCTTTGCGGTTACAAATCGCATATGTATGGTGTAAACAGCCAGAAGCTTAACAATATATCACTGGAAAGGTTTTGCTTGTCTAGGTCTAGGGTGACCACCTTAGAAAATAGCAAGCTCTTATAACAAAGGAGTTAGGCTTTAGGTATGTATTTACTATAATCTATTCACTTTAAAATTACAGCACACAAAGTAAAACATGTTAAACGTGAGAAAATGAGGATGAACAATCTTTAGTTTAGCAGTAACAAAACACTGGAAATTCTATAGAGATGCTAGCAGATGTTAGCAGGGGCAATAAGATAAACAAGCTGCATATTAACTTAGAATGTCTGCATTAAACATGACTGGCACTTAGATCATTAATCTTAATCTAAAATCTGTATTTGTGAATCAGAATATTTGAATTTTAATTTGGAAAACGTTTTATGTATGATTGAAGCAATTTTCAGGACAGTTCAGTTAAAATCTAATTAATTTATTTATTATGTATTATTTATTTTTAGTCAATGTTAACAAATTTATGACAGAAAAGTTAGGATTTTTCATAAAATGCAATAAAAAGATGAATGTGTGATTTGTTTACTTTCTTCATTTAACCAATAAAATAGGTTTTGCACCTATTGATGATCACAATCTGGATGGTCCATTTCATCTTTGACACAGAGATCTTGAAGTCAATTTTTTTTCTTCAGAAAACAAGCTGAAAGGGGGACTCATCTGACCACAGCACACATTTCTGCCTTTTGGTTCATCCAAAGTGGGCTCAAGTCCAGATAATTCAGCATTTTTTTGTATAAAACTGAAGTTTTCTCTTTGTGTTGAGTTTCAGGTTGCATTTCTTGATGCAATGGTAGACTGTGTTGAGTGACAGTGGTTTTCTTTATTCCTCAAGAGACAAAATAAATCACACATTCTTGTTTTGATTGCATTTTGTCAAAAAAAAACTTTCCCGGAAATAGGGTTTGTATGTAGCTGCAGCTAATGACATTGATTACACTGGATTTGCCATCATGCTTAGCTTGGTCACATGACCAGGAAACAATCAAAAAATCAACAAACAATCGATCTTACAGTGTCACATTCAGGCTCTAAATTTGAGTATTTTGATAAAAACTGAGTTTTCATGAGGTTAAATGGGATATTTGCTAACATTCTATTAAACTACTATGCAACAGTAGCTATCAATAGATGCGTTTGTGGGCTGAACATGGATTGGTCAGTTGTCAAGTCAAGTTTATTTCTATAGGGTTTTTTTTTACAATTGACATAGTCACAACAGCAAATTGTGCTTATGAGCAAGAAGACACCAGGGGAAATCACTCATATTTAAGCATTATCCTAAAGCCTGGCTGTCTGCTATAGGTAGCTCTGATGATTTCCTCCAGAGAGAGTGACTCAGGTTGGTGGTTCCTGGATTTTTAGTTTCAGTGGAAATGAACAGGTATCTTTTTATGCCATGAGCATGAAACCTGTTTACTTATGGGGTTTTGCATGAAAACAAAACTGCATGTCTCTTTCTCTACTGTAGTAAGGAATGTAGGGAACATGCTCTCATGGGGTATGCTAATAAAAGTTTATGGTTCAATCTGCATGGTCTGGACTGTGCTGACAATGCTGACATGCAGGTTGCATCAGCAGTTTCGATGAAACAACAAAGATTTCCTCATTCGTTTGTAGTACAGTATATTCTAATTTAGTTTACAGTTTTTGCAATAACTCAATCATAAACAACAAACAGTGAGGTTTTCCATGGTTTTCAGTTTCTAAGACCAACCTTTCTCCATCATAAAGCCTGCAACCACATGGTGGATTCTGTATCTTGTGCATGTTATTGCAGTGAATCCACATATTAAAACATACATTTTGTTTCTAATAATTCAGCATTGCATTTGTACTATACTTATCATATTTTCATAAAAATGAAACTTAGGAATTGTTTCAGTCTTCTTTTTTTTACTTGCATACATGATGCAAGCAAACATGTCATTGCAACCTTAAATCTGAGGAGCCTGCTCTGCAGTCTGTCACTCATCTTGAGCTGTTTAACTGCTGAATGACAGACATTGTCTGTCACAATAACAAGGCCTGCATACACAATATGCTGCTGTTTATTTCCGCTTAACTCCAGTGGCACCAGTGCAGAGCTTGTGTGGCCGGAGGACTGCGGGAACGCCCAGCACCCAAAATAAACCCTCGCCATGATGAGTGACAGGGGTGATAGCACCCTGCCATGCCCAGCTTTGATGCCTCCAATACTCTCAGCCAGCTGTAAGACTTCTCTGGCGCTCTATTCAGAACACTTGGCCAACGAAGCAAGGCTTCTCATTTACTGGTCACCAAAGCAGCCCCAGTTCTGGCCTCAAGGGTTGTTTGACTCTTTGCGAAGGGGGATATGAACCTGGAAGTGTCCCACTGAGTGAGGTCAAAGGGGACAATGTCCCTCGCTTCCACTCTGCATCTCCAAATGGAAGTGACAATAGAGCACGGTAGGCCTAAATAATGGCCCAATGGAATATCCTCTGTTATTGAAGCTCACAGAGGCAGTAGCTAACTACAAAGCAGCCGGTAATGAGGCAGATTCCTCAGGTCAGACTGGAGTCATGAGCCATGACTGAGTCAGAGCAAGTGCAAAACAGCCACTAGTTTAAAAAGGTTTACTCTTTACTAATTTTATTACAATACAGTAAAAAGAAAAACATTGCCAAAAGAATTTACTTGATTTTAATGTTTTTTTAAAAACTGTAGCTGCCCTGAAAATTTAATAATGAATGATGGATGGAAATTAGATGGAAATAGTCCAAACCATGGTTAAAACCAAAACTGCTTCTTGTTATGCTGATGTACATATGGTTGAAGGAAACATTCCATGGAAAATCTAATTTCCTCCTTTTTCTTAAATAAATGAGTTTATTGTAGGAGATCAAATTAAAGTTTCACAAACAACTAATTTACATACATGTCCGCCTACTCTATAGAAGTTTAGCTCCTCCCACTCTGGACTACCTTCTAATGCTTAACAGATGTCAGCCAATCAGAGGCCATGTACACAAATCAGTATTAAAGACACAGTAACACAAACAGCCTGAGAGGTTGGAGGTTGGAAAGTTGATGCTTTTGGTGCATAACAAAACAAGCATTGCAAATGTCCACTGTGATGGTACAGGTTATTTCTGTGTAGGAACAGAGAAACACCAAGGAACGTTTGGAATCAAGTTAGAATTTCAAAGGAAGAGAAGAAAAAACTCTAAAAATGTCCTTCATAGTTCTTTGATGCAAATAAAAATAAAAACTTTAAAATGCCAGTTCTATTAAAGAGTTGATAAGACTAAAAGAAAAAGAAAAACAAAAAGAGAACAAATAAATGTCTGTAAAATGTACAATATGGTGTCACCTGTTGTTTTTTAGCTGTCAGCAAGCATTCACCTGAGAAGTCTGTCTTGCTTACTCACACACTCACACACACTTAGAGCGGATTACACACAAAAGAGACTAATTCCAGGGTATCAGATGGTGCATTCTTAGTTTTTTTGTAGGAATTGCTCCTATTCATGCACGTAATCCTGCATTTCCCTTTACCATGGCCAACTGGACGAATGCCTCGACCCGGGCTAAGACAAAAGCTCTACACAAAGAGGTGCTGCCTCTGACTCACAGGACGTTTCTTCAAAAAGCATGCTGCTCGCTAAGAATAGACAGGGGAGGAAAACGATCCTAGACTAGTCCTCTAACTCCTAAATACTGAGAACACATTTCTTGCTTCCAACATGACTAACCCAACTAAGCAGTTAATTAAGCCCATTAGCATTCAGACATCTTCAGTTATTATAGTTGCCAGATTTACATTGCATCATTGTTTAACTGTGATTTCATTGCATGGTTTCCTATGTAATAAATTATATTTACAGTATGCCATTAGCTCTGATTATTATTTCTGAACTTTTTAAAATTGTGTTGTTTTTTTTTTAATGAAAGTTTAAACTTAAGTTAAAGAAATGTCAACCCCAGACATAGTCAATCAGCCAAGACATTTTGCTTCATTATGGCATGCTAGCTATGAGGTTATTGTTATTAACAATCAAGAGAAGTCAATAGTCACCCAAGTTGTTTCCATAAATACATCTACAAAAACGTCTCTCATTCCACTCCCAAGGCACAGACTTGTCAGTGTGGTTTAGAGCACAGTATGCTTTACCATGAGATATCAAATTTAACAGAATTTCACTATGTAGCCAAATGTGCTGGGAAGCCTTTTTAGAACACAAGGTTTTTATTCACAAAACATCTCAGGAGTAGGTATGGTTTTTTTTTGGCAATGATCATCATAAATACAAAGTAATCTGATTTAAGGTCAGACCTCTCCTGTGCTCATTTTGTCTAAAATGGTTGTGGTGACATTCTGTTCATGTTTATGGCTCACACTAAGTCACTTCTGGGATAGGAAGATAAAGGGAAGCAGATCATTATTTTCTCACACCAAAAATCTGGAATTCTCTACCAAACCTTTGCAATTTCTTATTTCTCTTGTCTTTTAAAACACAATTCAAAATGTTTCTTTTCTCTTAGCACAATACCTCTTCTTCCAAATCCTGATCTTTCACCTGACCACACTCTTCCACTGCTTTAACTGTAATTTCTGTATATCATTTGATTGGTAATGTTCTTGTTGCTGTATTAACATGGTTCCTGACTTGGGCATGTGGTTCTAGGAATAAAACAAAACTTTAACTGACAGATTTTATGCATTATGTGGAGGTTCCTTAAGCTTACAGACTTTTACAATCACACACCTGATTTACAAAAATAGTGCTTTTAAATAACTACCATTGAAAAAATCTTTTAGGGTGATTTTCCTATGCTGTTGCTCCACTGAAGACATTTTAGCACCTTTATAGTTTATCTTTAGCTATATCTTTACAGTGGACATCAATAAGCAGGTCATAACACAGCGGTCCATGGGGAAGTGCTTCAGACTATCTGTGAGTGTTTTCTACTGTATCTGGTCTTTAATCAGTCAGCCTCTAACCTCTTCAGGCTCTTTCCACAAACTAATTGGCCCCCCTCCCATCTGCTGGAAGCTCCAGACAGATAATGCTGTTTTATTGCCGCTGAGGTCACCAGGGAGCATGGCTCAAAAAAGAAAGAAAGGAACAGGTTAGGCTGCACATGCAGGGTAAAGACGGAGAAAGAGAGAGGCTACCAGGGTCCGACAGCTCCCAGAGGAGCTACTACACCCCTGTCCACTCTACTGTCCTAACCAGACGGCGTGTCCCAGAGGAGTGCTAAGGGCGACATGCGTTAATCTCAGCCACTGTACAGACATGCAGAAGTGCCTCAGACTAATTCAGACCTTGACATGATGATTGATGTCGCTGAACCTTAACCGAAATGGGCCTCTTTGAAGGTGGCTTATTTTCCTTTGAATCTGAAGGACTCTACAAGTGCCTGGCTTGTAGACTAAGTGGGCGAATCCAAACACAACAGCTTTTGGTATTCGTTCCAGGCAACAGGTTCGGAGGGATTATGGCCAGCTTTGCTATGAGTTTCTAAAACTGGCCACTCTCGGAGTGTGTGTGTGCAATAATTTGTATTAGTCACTACTTCTCTAGGTGAGGCGTACATTCGTGGGTGAAAAAATTGAGCGCTAAACAATTACTCACGGACTGGCCACAATTGATGTTAAAATTGTCAGGCTCGTACAGCGAGATGATGAATGATTACAGTGGTGACAAAAGTGACAAAACCGCAGTGAACTATTGCAGGTTTCAATCAATCCATCCATCCAGGCAGAAGTAAATAAAACAAAGTCTCGAGGGCCACTAGATGGGGGGAGGGGGTAAAGGGAGGGGCATGGGCATCGATCCAGATCTTCTACATATGAGAGAGAGAGCCTCGCACCTGAATCAATAAAACTCATCCTCTCAGTCACATCCAATTAAGAGTGTGTGGAATAAAGCAATGCTTCCGCTATAAATCAGACGGTAAGAAAAAACACACGCGCACACAGTTTATTGAAAACCGACAGGAAAAGGAAAAAAAGTTTATTGCAATGCAAGTCTTGTGGCGCTCCCTCTTGGGTCTGCCTACTGTAAGGCGCGAAGAAGGCTGGATCTGTCTACAAAGCAATGTAGGCTAAATGCTAGCTGTGAATACTGTTGCAGCTGCCAGGAGTTGGGTTGAGGAATCAATGGGGGCAAGGTAAAACAGTGCCAATGAAAACAGCAGAGTATGAGATGGCTGATGCTTCTGATAGACTGCTCAGTTCCCCTGCTGTGAAGTTTCAGAAAACATCATAAACAGAAAAGAGCTCTTTGCAGTTCATTAGTTCACTATGTGTATTGGGAATTCAATGCCTTGCTCAGGCAACCATCTCACATCTGATTTTAGAGGGACAGATATTTTACAGTCTGAATAGAAAAAAACCAAACGTCTGTCTAATTGTCAAGCTACAGTTCTATAAGCTTCTAAACATATTCAGATCAGATGTGATTTAATTTTAACACTCAGATTTCAAAAATCAGATTTAAGAAACAAATCTGGTTTACAGAGGCCTAAAGGTTTGTCCGTTATCTATTTAAGTAAGTTATTTTTAATATTGTTTGTTTATTAGTAAGGTATCTTTAATGCTGCAAACTTTAGTGCTCTATTTGGATTTGGATATATTGCTCAGATTTTTTTGTTTGGCTGTTCACATTATTTGTCTCCAATATCATGGTCATGGTTACCCCAAATACTTATGATGTCTAAATCCTCACAGTCCCGCAGCTGTTTTCCATGTTTGTATGCAGAGAGTGACTCCTGCCAGTGTAGAACTCTGGTGAATGTTGATCTAGATTGATGCAAAAGTTGCATAAATTATGATATGACTCAGACTGAGAGCTTGTTGTAAAATATCAGATGAAATTTGCCACTGCTGTACACAATGTTATAAAAAACTGATCTCAGTCACATACATGCAAAAAGACTTTGAGACACTTTGACCCCATTTGGATACCTTCACATTATCAGACTGAGGTGGTGTAGATGAAGTCTGATGATGGGCAGTGGTGGCCTAGTGGTTAGGACATTGCCCTTGGGACCTGAAGGAATCGACCCGGGCACCAATAAGGTATCCTTGAGCAAGGTACCATCCCGCTACACTACTCTATGGATGCTGTTGATAGCTGCCCGTTGCTCTACATGTGCATGTGTGATGGGTTAAATGCATAGGTCACATTTCCTTGTGGTGCTTGAGTGTTTTCACAATGAGAAATAGTCATTGTTTTTAGAGGTTCTGATCTTTTCAAGATCGAAGATCAGATAATCAAAGATCAGATATGTGTCCATTTTTTGGAAGTGAGATTATCTAGATTTTCTAAACTTTATACAAATAAATTATCGTGCAGTAAAGCAACAAACTTCTCAAACCCTAGACACGGGGGTCTCATGTCTTTTTACTACAGGCATTTTGTTCCTATTGCCAAATAATATTGCAATTTAAATCAAAAAGATTTGTAGACTTAAACTGAAAATTGCAGTTCATATTCAAAACAAAATGGCAATAGCTTATTTTTTCTCAGAAGTTGGACAGTACGTCACAACAAAAGCCTCCTCAAAACAATCGCAAATGTTAGCAATTTGTCTAGTGTAAATGAATGCTTAGCCAAGACAAAATTGAATTTGGCAATGTGTTTTAAACCAAGACTAATCTAAATCGAGAAAACTGACCCCATGTGAAATAACTATTCTACCAGGGCTGACTACTGTAATTCTCACTGGCCTCCTCAAAAAGACAATTAAACAACTACAGCTTATTCATAATGCTGCTGCTAGAATTCTAACAAAAACCAAGAAATGAGAGCACATTACTCCAATCCTTAGTTCCTAACACTACCTTCTGTAGTTCCAATTGTTAAGTCACTCAGTGGTTTGTGCCTCAAATATATCTAAATGTGTCTGTTACATTTTTAAGGTCAGCAGAGGCAGATCAGATAGTGGTGCCCGGGTATGAAACTAAACAGAGTGAAATGTTTTAGTCATTATGCTAGCCACTGCTGGAACCACCTCCCCATAGAGATCTGTTGTAGAGAATTTTTGCCAGTTTTAAAAGATGTGCTTATTATATTGCTTTCTTTTTTTTGTTGCATATGCTACTTCTATAATTTTTATTCATTTTTAGCTCTGTAAAGCTCACTGAATGACATTGCACATTGAATTGCCTTGCCAACCAGGAACATAACTACAGTAACATATACAGTATGTACTGAGAAATTAAATTCCACATTTAACAAAATTAGTGCCTAAATACAACTTGACACAGTATGGTATTAAGTCTGCAGTGTTGGACCACAAGTGACTGGACAAGATGTAGCTGTTAATTCTAGCAAAATCTGACATATTGAGTTAAAAAAGGAAGAAAACAGATCTTTTTTCTCTCTGTCCACACTGCAAGTAATCTATCTGCTGTAATCCGCCCTCCTGTAAGTTTGTGTTTTTCATAATGCCATTTTTCCCCCCACTTCATATTGACTTTTAAATGGATCTCAGAAGCATCCATTATTCATACAGGGACCTGGGCAGCAGCCGACTCGACTCTTCCAGTGACAAATAGTTCCATCAAGCATTCTCAGAGAACGTGCTGTTTCATTTGAGAAGCCAGGCTTTTTTTCCTTTTTTGTGCCTTCTTCTGTCGATCATTCACTTTACGATCTAGGATGAAATGGAAGGACAAGCATGTAAATATTAACCAGGCCCCTGCTGAACATGTCTGGCACCATGTAGTTCTTACAGTTGCCAAAGACCCGGGACAGAAAAAGAAAAACATCAAACAACTCACAGAGGCACTGTAACGTCCAGAGTGACAATGCTGCAGGAGTGGGATGAATTAAGGCCAATTGGCTCAGCGAGTTTTCAATCAGTAAAGATAGAGCAAGCAACACACTCATCTGCACCCATACACACTCATGTACGCAGCGCTTCCACCAGCTGTGCCTATCATTAATATTGCTCAGTCAGAGCTTGATGAAAAAACCCATGTGTGTAATTGCAGTTAAATGTAATAATGCTGGTTTGCTGATGCCATGTTTGTATGTAGTCATCTGTCATCTACCCATTAATCTGCTTCCTGTGATGCAGGGCAATAGATGTTTTAACACACACACACACACACACACATTAAAAATATTAACAGAGACAAACTGAATGAACTGAAGAACTGGAAGGAATTAACATTTCTTGAGGCCTTAAGAGCTGTGAATGAAGGAGAGCGACACCTCTCCAACTTCTTGAAGGGAAATTCTAATTCTAAGAGTTAAAAAGGCTTGTTCATGCTTTCAGGGCTTCATGTGTGTTCAGAACTGAAGAAGTAAGTTTAACTTTTCTGCAAATTAAATCTTTATTATGAACTGAAATGGATAAAATATCGAACTTTTTACATTGGTGGTGACAGGAACCAGGGGTTGCAATGTCTACAGCAGAAATATAGTCATTTTATTTACCATCCAAAATAGCAGGATTCTTCTCAGTGTCAGAAAAAAACTTGTATCTCCAATATGGCAACTTTACAACACAAGCACAATAACATCTTAAATTATAATGTAGGTTAATATAAAATTTACTTTTTAAAGAGTAATTTAGAACTATTTATTTTGCTTCATTCATCATGAAATTTTGACTCAAAGAGGTTTTGGTCTGATAGCCACTATATGTATCAATGAAAATGAAAAAAAAAAGATAAATCTGGAAAATAATGTTTTATGCTCTGCTGGTTTCTTTCCCAACACGCTGCATGTATCTCTACTACTATTACTAATCAAAAAAGGTTTTGGCAAAAACCTAGATTGTTCATATTGTTCATAGACAATGCTTAGTGTTTATCCTTATCAGGTCCTACTAATCTTAAAAAGCTAGGAGAAACTAAAAATCAAAGCTTGACTCTCAGGTAGTTAAACCAAGATTAGGTTGAATCTATGTCCAGGAAACCAGCCTTATGTGAGCTCTGCTCCCCAAAATGACCATTAGACACCAACATCGTATTCTAAATGCTGCTTCTAGAATTACGTACACAATCAAATTCAAGCATGACTCATTGTTGATACGTTGTTCAGTGGTTTGAGTCTGTAATGTATGTTTGATGAATATAACCCTGGAAGGTTTGGAGAAACATGGCGCTCAGACCTGCCTTGCCATTGAGTTCATTGCCCAACATTTTTAAAACATTGTAAAATACTGATTTTGTTACGTTTACTTACTTAGAAGTTTGGTTAACTAGTCTTTAGTCTCTGGTTCCTATTGCCACCATGGAGAACAATTCAGACTCTGTAAGCTTCTGTGGAATAGCAAATCACAGTAAAGCATAACTAATAAACAAATGTGTTTATGTCATATAAAAATTGTTTGTTTGTGTGTGTGTGTGTGTGTGTGTGTGTGCACCTCTGTCACTGTGTCACTGTCAGCGCCCAGATGGTTATACATGGAGGTGAGTGACAGTCTAATGTGAATGATACACACAGGGGAAATCTTGGGGTGCACACACACACACACACATACACACACACACACACACACACACACACACACCAGACGTATTGTACTGTTGAGTGTTCTCATTGTGTATGTGTGTGTGTGTGCTCGATATGAAACAATTTGTGTCAATTAACTGTTCCAAAATGATCCCATAAAAAACACTGATGGTGTGTCTGGTGCATTTACTGCCAGCGATCATGATGGTCATTCTGCTACACATACACACACACACAAGCACACAGTTAAAACAAATTGCTCATGTAATAAACAGGGTGTAATAGCACATCATTATTTATATGAAAGTGGTCGGCAGCAAAAATTATCAAGCCTGCTGTGATTAAAATAGACAGTGTGTGTGTGTGTGTGTGTGTGTGTGTGTGTGTGTGTGTGTGTGTGTGTGTGTGTGCGTGTGTGTGTGTGTGTGT
>JBBPDA010000138.1:3838994-3864285 GCA_037974385.1 Arnoldichthys spilopterus
ACAAGCCCTCAGGGGGCGCAATATGTGTCTGACAATCTGTCATAGGTAGCATGAAACTTTTAGACATTTATACTACAGTAATCCCTCTGTGGGACTGGATACAGATGGGCTAGACTTCGCTCCCCACACACATCAATGAGTCTTAAAGGGGCCCATGACCCTGTATCTGGTTCACTGGTTGTTCATTATTGTGCCACTTTTGGTAGGTGTTAACTACTGCATACCTGGAAGATCTGCCAGTTTGGCGAAGGCACTTAGAATTAGAAATAAAGTAATTATGAATCGTGTCAAGTGCTGTCACCTACTGTAAGAAATTCTAAGACTTTTTGAGACATATCTGTTAACTGGAGGTATCTAAATTACTATATACACATAATATATTTTATCATGCATGAACTACATAAAAAGTCACTAATAAACAGTTGTAAATATTCAAATGTTCAAATTCTGCTGAACTAATGACTTGTTTACAGGTAGAAATGATGAGTTAATGGAAATTAATGAAAATTATTACATAATTTTAGCCAGTATTCTTTTAACTCCAGATATAACAGTTCTGCTGGAAAACAAGAAAGCCTGGTAGCAAAACATTGGAGACAATACCATATTGTGATTATACTGTTACTGTACTGTTGAGTACATTTTTTTGGTTTAAATGTGACCTGCACTGTTTTGATTAAACCGAGCTGCTGTTTCTTGGGTGCTGTAATACCTTTATTTAATAAAACACCCACAGAATAAAATTTGGAACATCTAAGGTTGTTCAGGGCGCTCATTGCACACAGGGAATGTTAAAGATTCCAATGCATACTGCAGCCATTTGCAATATCAGTATTACAGATGCTGTTATCACAAAACAGAACAAACACTTGCAAACAATGCAAAACTAACAGGTACGTTAAGGATTAGAGAAGGGGTGTCAAACTCTGCTCCTGGAGGCATAGTGTCCAGCACTACTTAGTACTTCCCCTCCTTAAACACACTCATTAAACTTGGCACTTAGCAGGTGAGTTGAATCAGGAGTGTTTGAACAGGGAAATCCCCAAACTGTGCTGGACACCAGCCCTCCAGGACCAGAGTTTGACACCCCTGGATAAGAGCTTTCCATACTGTTTGTTTAGGTTGAACATTGGTGCATTTGCTGTTTTTCGTCACAGTGGATCCATTTGGACAGAGTGCTGTTACACTGATCCAGAATCTGTGTGCTTCACTGTCCTCAACTCCTACCTCCAGTCCAACATCTGACAAGAGTTTCTAGAGGAAGTAAAAGAGTAGGACAGAGAGAGGGATAGAGAGAGAAAAGGAGAGAGAAGGAGGGAGAGATAGAGAAATGAAGGGAGAGGGAGAGAGAAAAAAAAGTTGAGAGATTGAGAAACAGAGAGAGAGAGAGAGAAAGAGAGAGAGTGAGTGAGAGAGAGAAAGAGACAGAGAGGTAAAGAAAAAGAGATACAACACAGTGTCACTCAGTGTTAAAGATCCTCCATTGTTCCAGCCTATAATCAGTCTCAGTAAAGGCAGGTTTATTTTGGGGAAAAAACAGAAGTAGCTCTAAAAATAGCCGTTTTGTGTCGAGCGGGACACGGTGGAGTGTCACTGCGGCAATCTGAGCGCTTTAATAATGCAAGCCTCTGTTCAGCAGGATCTGTGGGCTCTGCAGATTCCGGGAGGAGGACAATAGATTTTTGTGCCTCCACAGAGATTATGGCATTGCCTTGCTGAAAGCCAACAGAACAAATTCCCCGCTTTCCACCTCAGATTCCCCAGCCAGTGTTTTTCCGATCCGACTCAGCCGTATCAGTGAGTCAGATGGGGAAACACTTACCATCTTAATGGGCACCCATGCGCAACTTCCATGTGAATCCGAAAGAAAAGTACCAGCTTGGGGGAGGGTTGGTATGTGTTGGATACACATGAAGGGGTTCATCCTCTGCACTTGTATAATGACAAGTAGATCATCCCTGCTGCAGAGGTGGGCCGAGTCAAACAGAAACAGAAAGGGCAAAGGTTTTTACCTTGTAGGCGTCCACCACTAAGTTTGTGAGATTTGAGGCTTTGGGAAGTAATTTGCCCAGGTAGGTTCCTGGAAGAAAATCCACCAAATCCTGTTCAAAAAAAACAAAAATGCAATAAATCTGTGCACTTGTTATGAGCCCCTAGATAGCGGGGCTACCTAATAAAGACAGTCACAATCTCGGTTTGTGAGAAATTACCTCATACCACTTATATTGCACCTGATCCACAGCGAAGATAGAGTAAATGCTGTTTTCTAGAAGCTTCTCTGCCAGCTGCCCAATGGTCGGGTGCTCCTGGTGGACATCAAGAAATTGGAGTAAAATGAAAATGACATTTGTATAAAAAGAGTTTAGTGATGATGGCCAGAGAAGACAAGGCAAGTTTATTTATAAAGCTCATGATCATATACAGAGTGTGCTTTAGTGAGACAAACATAGGGAAAACCGCAGCTGCTTCAAAATGATCTGGATGTATACTTTATAATTATTATGTTATGTTGCTTGGCAGCCATAGGCTACTGTCTCTATATACACTACCGGTCAAAAGTTTTACAACACCCAGTTTTTCCACTTTTTACTGGTAATTTAAGCAGTGCGCTTACAGTGGTAAACTAACGTACAGTGGTAAACTTAAATAAAAAAAAAAAGCAAATGTACAAAAAAAATCATGTATATTCTTCATGTAAATTGTAAACTCTACTTACTTGTCACAGGTATCGCTTTTTAATTGTTAGCAACTCACTGCCTTTAATGACATTTTGCTTAAATAAAGCATAGGAAATATGATCTATACTCCTGGGCTTACCATGTTGGCAGACTGGGAATAGGTGTTGTCCACTAGGTGGCAGTGCCCATCATGGGGTACCACAATGCCGGCCAGTTTGCTATCCAAGGCCAGGTGAGATGGCTGGTCGGTCATGACCAGAAGGAGGTGCTTAGCCTCAGGGCGCCAGCCAATGTCCTTCTGCAAAGTAAAAAAAAATCTCTGTAAAGCAAGAGCTGTGTGAATTTTCCCTTTGTCGAGAGAAGTTTTGTGCATTTAGGGTGACTATTTGTGTTTGCTAGCAATATAGTGATGTTCTGCACTAAACAAGCAACATTTTGACTGTAAACACTACACTACAACTGGAACAAGTGGAACATTATGTAAAGTTGTTTTCTATTCCTTTAAAAACGTAACATAAGAGTCCAGGAGCACTGTGCAAACTTCATCCAATAATTTCCTGAAATGACAATAAATGCTTAGCCAATCACAAATAGACTTTCTTATATAGTTTTAAAATTGTATGATATACTGCTATCTATAATAAGGTACAAATGTGACAAAAATGTATAAATGTATACTTTATAAGCTACATTCAGGCGTCAAATTGGCTACTTCTCTTTTTAGCTATGCAGTTTGTTTTCAGGCTATGGGGGCCTGTCTGAGTGAACGACATCACTCTTATCTCGTCATGTGTTAGGTCAGCGTTAACAATTGGGTGTATGGCTTAACTTACAATAATGGTTTGGTTTATGGTTTATGTTCAAAAGCAAGCATCACACAAGCAAAGGATTTAGCAGTCTTGCACAGATCGTATAGCTTTACTCAACAGCATTTATGACGAGAACTATAATTAAGCAGGAAAACTAAGTGCTGCTTTTAGAAACCGGTGGGAACCCCTAGCAGGCATGCAGTGACCTGATCTGTGTGCAGCCTTTCTATTTCCTATGAAACACTGGAATGTTGAGCTCTGTGGTCAAACCAGTTCATGACACACAACTAAACAAAAAGTAAAAGAGGAAGACGATAAAGATCTAGTATTAAATATGACCTTCGTTACTTATTCACAGCCTCACTTATACGAGCAATAATCTCAGTTTGGTTCTACTTTCAGTTCCACAGTGTGAAAGTGAGCTGAAGGGCTGCAGTGATTATCTGTCCTGCTGCCGAGTCAAGGTCATGTCTGAAGGGGTTGTAACAAATAAAGCACCAGCAGCAGCAATGATTCACTGGAAAAAAGCTGATACAAAAAAAATACTCTTTTGCTATAAACCTTGTCAGCCTGCTAGTAATTTTTTCACTCAGGTTCAGTGCCATGAATCAGACCCCACACTGTGTATGTTAAGTTTTTAAAAAAAACTTAGGCTGGCATTACTTTTCTGGGTCTTACTTATGATAGCAGTAGAAAGAAATGCCAGCATCAGTGACACAGAATGACTCAGACCCCCAGCATGGTTCATGAAGAGATGAGGCAGGGGGTAAATCTATAAACCCATTCCCATGCATCATTCTCAAGCCTGTGCAGTTACTGAGGCCTAAAGATAGCAATCATAACCTAAAGTGATGGTTTGGCTAAAAATCAAATTTACACAATTTTCCCCTCAGTCAAAGCCAAGTCATGTTCACTGTCTGAAGTTTCCTTTCTTTAGTATTACACTGAAGGTAAGACTCTAATGTAGCTAAAATTGCACACTTGCCTCAAGCCACGTCAAGTTGTTGAGTAATCAGTGGCTCATAGCTAATGTGTGATGACTGTGCAAAGACATGCCTGAAGTTCTAACGGTTCTAACAAACACTAGAAGGCAATAGTTACCCAGTTGGCGCAAATCGTTTTCAAATACATCACTGAAAATACTCAAATTTTCCTTAAAGCTGCAGTCTCAGTTTAGATTTGGTTTAAGACTCAGTCCTGTAAATTATGGTAGCTTTGTGGATATTCATTTCAGCCCTGGTGTTCTCTGAAATGGCCTGTAGTGGTAAAGGTTTGCTCCATTCTATAGCTCACACTAAGTTGCATTGTGTGCAAACTCACACTAACAAGTTAATTTAACAAAGATCTGGATGTAGATTGAGAAGGCTGAGAGAAGATTTGGTCATATGGTTTTAGAGGAATGTTTTTTGGGCTATTTGGGTGACTAATGAATTTCAGAATTTCTGTTTGTTAGCATGCAACCCTCACAGCTTTAGCAACATTTAAACAGTAAAATATCTTTACTGATTTACAACATCGAGGGTAAGTGGAAAAATGTGCACATTCAGTTTTGTGCTGAACTAGTCATTTAGGGGACCTTGTTTATGGACATAAACTAAGGCTGATTCTAGGCCAGACTTAATCCCATACTGTATCGTTTAGAGCAATTCAAGAGTCTGAACTTAAACCATGACCAAGTAGAAGAGTCCAGTCATCCACAATAAAAGGGTGGAATGCAAGCACTCTCTGGTTTAGATTTTTGGTCTCAGACTAAAAAGGATTTCCGACAAAGAATCTGTATTAATCATGCAATTTGGCCCAAACTAGCAGTCAGAAGATTGACCCCACTGGTCCAGCTAACCACAGCATGACTGCAAGATTCTTAATGGAATCCCACACAATCTGGACATTGAGAAATGCTTTTGAACTTGATATGTACATGCACAGTAACTGCAGGAGAACTACAGGAGCCCAGCTAGTGGACTGGTCACAGGAATAGGTTTAAACAGAAAAAAGCCAAAAACTTCCAGAATCCAGAATCCTGAATTTTCCCTGGACTTTTGTCAATTTTTATAGATAAGTGTGCCACACACAACAAAGGTCTGTCTATTTGAGATTACTGAGATAAGTATGAGATTATCTATGTCTGCCATCAACAGTGTTACAGAGGTGTGATCAAATCCTTGATTTGCAAGTAAGTTTAGCACTGCAGTCCTGAGTGAAGTCCCATGTCACTACAAGCAAGTCATGTGTCAAAACAACCAAGTCTTAGGTCAAGTCTCATTTTAAACAATTCTGTATGCATTCTTTAGCTAACCGAAACCTTTTTAATTCCGGATCCCCAAACCGATAGTAACAGTAATGCATTATATTTAATGATAGCATGTCAGTAGTACTTGGTAGTGTTTTCTCTAAAGTTGCTGCCTTCATGGTACATGGATAACCAAAACTTAACAAGAAGTTAACAATTTTCAAAGTTCTACTTAACTAGTGAATTTAATCTTTCTTTAAAAAAATCTTTATTGTAGAGGGTAAAGTGCTTATTGCCTTTTGCACAGCAAGAAGGTCCTGTGTTCAATCCCTGGGTCAACCGTGGGTGCGGAGTTTGCAAGTTCTCTCTGTGTCCGCAAGGGTTTTTTTCCTCCCACTGTCCAAAGGTTTACAGTAGGTTCACTGGATTCTCTAAATTGCCCATAGCTGTGAGTGTGTGTTTGTATGAGTGGTTGTCTGTCTATGTGTTGCCCTGTAATGGGCTGGCCTCCTGTTCTGGGTGAACCCTGCCTTGGGCCTATAGTCAGCTGGGATTGGCTCCAGCCTCCCCGCAACCCGAAATGGAAGAAGCGGTTTAGAAAATGGATGGATGGATGGAGAGGGTAATAGTTTTGATGATTTTCGTGGAGCAGAAGTCATCCCTCTCCTCCAACAAAATGTCTGCAGGGCTAAGTGATATTGAAAAACACAGCTGAGTAGCAGCACAACTTGCTTGGATTGCCTAATGCTGCCCATCCTGGATCAGTTCTCTTGAGTTTTAACAGATCAGAATAAAACAATTTGAACTAGTTTAAACTAAATGTACTGATTATTTAACAAATACTACAAAAATGACAGAAAAGAGCACAACTATGGCAAATTCTATACTTTACACTTAACTGCAATAGTCTTTCAAATCATGCATATAAAGAATGCTGAGATTTAGTGTAACTACTATGAAGAAAATGATAGTCGGGTAAATGACTACAGTATGAAAGGTTAACTGCTGAGGTAATGACTGACACTTTTCAATTAAAATGAAATTAAAATGAAATTGAAAATTCTCACGCATGCTTCACTTCTCCGAACTAAATGAAATAAGCAGAACGCAGCTGTCCTTATTGATAAAGTTGTTCTTAGGGGTCTGTATTGAATTCAAATTGTAATAACGCAGTTCTGGCATGTCTATGGCAGCGTACAAGACCATTAACATGAAAAGTAGCCAATCTGCTACTCCACTTTGGGTCTCAAGTCTTTTCAAGTCATAAGGCTTATGTCTGAGTCAATGCCACTGGTGTTAATATCAAAGTCGACTCACAAGTTCATGAACCATTCCTCCTCATAAAGGGACACAGCAGAAACATCACTGAAACATGTATAATGGAGGAAAAGGAATGAGGAGGCACAGCAGTGTGACAAGTAACTAAAGTAACAAGCTTTTGTGTTCACCTGACACACAGCTGCCTGCAGCATGGCATCAAAGCCTCCCTCTGGTGTGTCCATGTTGCCAGAGATCCTTTGCTGCTGGATCACATGCTTAAACTCTGTCATGTTCTCTGTGACGGGCAGGACGTGGATGAAGCCATGGGCTGGCCGGCAATGAACTTCATAATCACTAGAAAGAGGGATAGAGAGGGAGGGAGAGAGAGAGAAAGAGAGAAGAAGTGGAGGAAGAGAACAAAGTGCAGAAAATGGGCAAAAAGGGGGGGAGGGGAGAACAAAAAGATATAAACAAAAAGGACGGGGCAAGCTGTAGAGGGAACAGAGATTGCATGAGCCATTCTGGAGCAGATTCCCACATTACAATGAATGAGATCATCATGGAATGTGCTGGTGTTCCCCCGGCCTACTTCAGCAAGTTCATAGGGTTAGTCAAGTAAGTGGTGGCATTTTTTTGCAATGCTTCAAAGGACCATTGGAGCCTTGTAACATTAATTATTATTTTTTGAAAAAAAAAGTACAAAATAAGGCATAATGAAACATTAAGATGAAGAAAAAATTAATTATTTTTATGGAAAGTGATTTTGTTTTGTTCAATTTCCACAATTTACATCTGTTTTGTGTTCAAATGTGACTTATTCATGTGCATAAGAAACTCATTAGTCACCCATTCTAACAGTATAAGACAGCCCTCCCAAAAACGTTGACAAAAGTGTGTTAACAAAAGCTGGCCTTTACAAAATGCCTACAAGATGTGTGATTCTCAGCCCCCCTCCTCACCACGTAACATTCGACAAAAGATCATTGTATAAGGTTCAAAACTAAGCTGTTAATTTTTGCGGGATTAGCGCTCAGGCTGCTACCTCATAAAGGTCATTTATTATGTAACTTAGTAACAATACCACAGTTCAGATTTTTGAGCTGTCTGTCAATGCAAGTTTTGTATTTGGGACAAAATAGTACTGTACTTAAGATGTTACATTTGTTTAACATAATTACTTTCTCTTCTCTATATTTGAAGGTTAAATATCCTCTTTTCACCTCAATATGACTCTACATGAATGTGTTACTCATTTTTAGACAAATGTGTTTTTTTAATATTCAATAAAAGATGCACTTTTAAATTGAAGCAAACCAATCATAGCGCACCTTTCACTCCACTTCCTTACTAGATGTTTATCCAATCATAGCTTAGCAACTGTAGCTAGGACCAAACATCCTCTGACAAGTGTTTTTAGAATTTAACAATATACCAAATTGTCACATGTGGAGGTTTTTAAGATTAGATACTCAAAGGCATCTTACGTTTTCTAAATATTTACCCTTTTCCTAAAAAGTGGGAACAAGATGTAGGGGTGAATTAAACAATATGGGAAGTCACACTGCCAGCTAAGAGGCCCACTTGGTCTAAGGTATGTGGCTATGTTAGTTATACAATAAGAAATATCTAATAATTATATAATAACTGCTGCCTAATAGAGAATCTTCTTCTTTCACTGTTATCTGTGCATGAAGTTATTATCTATACCTTGTCAGTGTGTTTAGGCTTGCAAAATGTATGTAACCTTCAGATGCACACAGGTCCTCTCTTTACTAAAAGATTGTATGCACTGACCCAAAGTACTTTCACAGGATCAGTTGTCAGTTATGGAGTTTTTAGTGCTATGACCAGCTTCCCAGCCGTAACAAACAGTAACCAAATGGGTAACAGCGTTTGAGAGAAGGTCAGCTGGCTGATTTATTTGACCTGTTAGCTTGCTATAGTCATACAGCTACAGACATCTTTAAATTGATATTTAAGTTTTTTTCAAAGCTTTTGTACTTTAACCCCAAAAAAAAACCAGAATGCTTCTAAGTTTATATCAATAATATTTTACAAAGAACATTTCCACTTTCACTAAAGTACAGTAGCTGTAATCTTTTGTCCACCAGTGGACCTAACCTGCTAAAGCACCATGTTCATTTATTATGGTTTAACTCAGCATGGAGACCGCAGCAGGACCAGGTGTCCATTCCTGTCTTCTATAACTAAGGAGTAACTTAAACAGTTTGGGTTGTTTTCCAGTTTTCTAATTTACTGCCCAAAAAGGTTGCACTTGCTTTAGTTGACCAATCATGTGACTGCATACTCTGGGTGGGGAAAAGGACCTTGGGTCACCCTGCACCTGCATCGTGGTGTTTTTGGTTTCTCAAGAACGCCTTCTTCATAAGAAAAAATAACACATCTATGTTTGGATTCTAAGCCAGTTTTTAAACAACACAGGTGAAGATAAACACTATTCTGTTTTCACAGAAAGACAATCTCACATTTATATGAGATAAGATAGAAGTGCACGTTGCAGATGTTTCCAATTTACAAAAACTGTAATGTGTGTTGTCGTGTATTTTACAGGAATGATTTTGTAGTCACAGACTTTACAGCAAGTCCTGAGGCTAAAGTCCTAATCTGACATACAGTGATCTGTGTTTTAAAAGGAAACACTGAAAGGGAATCACAACAATTTAAAGGGATATGAAAGGTAATGGCATACAATGGATAGGACTTACCTGCAAGGGTTTACAATTTTAGAAGGGTGCACATCAATGTAGGGTGAGACTGGCTTGTCCACGAATGATCCAAATCCCACTCGGAAGTCGCTGGAATGTTCTCTCATGCGGTGAGACAGGGTCACTCCCACAGTCTTCAAGCGGTCCAGGTTGTCCTGCATGGAGGCCGAGACATCCACCAAGTAGTACAAGTCCACAGGATAGCGCTCTAACTGTTTCACTTCCACAATGAAGCTCGCCTCACTGCCTGAGACAGAAAAAGACATCATTACCAACCACATCTCACAGGGCTGGTCTACTTATAGACACAGGTTCACCCTAATTATGGCTAATACAATACATCACTCTAGTGAAGAAAGCTTGCATCCACAAAAGGGTAACTTTATAAGGAAAAGAGAAATGTTTTTTATTATAGTGTTTCTTGTTTTCTAATGACATTTTACTCTATGTTAGTCAATTTTTCACAAAATGATTACACATTTTAAAGGGCAGCTATTGCTTTAAATTAAAAAAATGGCTGGCCCTCTTTCTTACCTGGACGCAGCTGGATTGAGATGTCTCTGGGGGCCACCTGTGAGCTGCTCAGTGTGGCATTCACCTCCACCTTCACTCTGGGGTTCTCAATAAAATCCTGTCCACAGCCTTTAAGCAACAGCTGAGCAGCAGAATCACACCTTTCACTTACATGTGCTCCATCCAGAAATCTCTGTTAGGACAAGAAAACCATGGTTCAGGGGCTATCTATGTACACCTTCCTAAAGGTCCTAAAACTTCATATGCTGCATGTCCACAAGTACCTAGACAGAGACAGCTCTACAAATGACACAGGTGGTCAAGTGCGCACACAAAGCCTTATGTGATTTCCACAGAAAAGTATTGCCAATAGAAAAGGAAATTCTGGAGCATCTGCAAATTAGTTTGAAGTCACAAAACCAACATCAACCATCACCTAGATGGGTAAATGCCCCCTTAGCTATAGGCTGTGGAGCATTAGAACTGTTTTTTCCATCCAGTGCCTGTGGGATAAGCTGGAGAGCTAGAATTAATCCTTACAGTGCAAAACCTTCCAAGAAATGTATTGTTTGATACTAAAGCAAAAGCAAGTAAATTTGCTATTAACACCCCTGACTTTGGATGAGCAGGTGGCTACTTTTGTGTCCTTAACACTTAAATTTGGAATTTAGAACCATTTCTATTGTTACATTTGTTGTGGCAGGTTCACACTATCCAAAGGACACCTGGTGTAAAAATGATAATTTAAGAAATAGAAAGGAATAAAGTTTTCTTTATTTCTACTATTTTTCTTTATTTCTATTTTGCTCCCAGTTAAGTTGCAGTGTTTGCTCCAATCCCATTCCTGGAGAGAAAGGCTGCAACATGATTGGCATGATTCTAATACTCTTATTACTGAAGTTTCGCTTAAGCAAATGAAGTGTTAGATTAAATCTGAATATAAGCACTGTGGGGTGATACGTCTCTAGGAGCCGGATTGGTAAGTCATGCTTTTGTCTCTTATCTTTCTGTGTCATGTGACATGAGTCCTCCTTCAATCTGATGTAGTAAATGTTAACTCGTAGCCAATTTGCTCCAATTGCTGACACAGGCCTTTAGTTGCACACACACTGTAATCTCTATAGAAAATATTTAGTCCATTCTATAGAATGGAAGCCTCTAGTCAGCCACAAATGAGCCTAAGGTCGTGTCAAGCATCAGCAAGATGGCTGTGGGAAAGTGGAACTGCATTTTCTGGAGAAATGGAGCTCCAGAGTGGAATAAGCTGTGCACCTAAACTACATCCAGCATCAATATCTGAGCTTACAAATGCTCTTGTGGCTGAGAGCAATCAAATACTCACAGACGTTTTAACATCTAGTGTAAAGCCTCTCTAAGAGTAGAGGATGTTATTGCAGCAAAGGGGGGGATACACTCCCTCATTATACTCTTGATTTCAGAAGAAATGCTGGTTGAGCAGGTGCCTAAAAACTTTTGGAGACATTCTAATGTTTACTTCCTCTATCTGCATGCATTATTTTCTGTATAGTGTTGTATATTGTTTTCATGGACCCTGCTAAAGCCACTGCTATGGATGTAAGGATGAATATGAATGTTTTAAAAAATGGGGAAAAGGATTTACCTTATAATCATCAGAGTAATAAAAGAATATCACCCTCTTTATATAGATGATGAAACCAAAAATTTCCATCAAAGAAACTGTCGACAGGGTGGATGTGTGTAGGAGTTACTTAAAATAAGTGATAAAGCATAGCACTTAAACCTCATTTGACTCTCTGAAATGAGTGAAGTATGTCTTTCGTCATGGGTCGTCTCAAGAGGCCAAAATATCTGTCAAAGCATGAAGCCTCATCACTAAGCTTCAGATAAAAGAGCAGTCATGGTCTGTGTGTGGGCTGGGAAAGCACCTGACTTTGCAACCTCAGACTGTAGACTTCTCTGCCTGATTTTTATGGGTTCCCACAGCCACGCCAGCCCTAAGCGGCTTGTTTGAGAGGGTGCAAGGGCTTAAAGGGGCCCTGTAGATGTAGGAGACTGGGAGATGTAATGCTGAAAGGAAGGAGGGGTGGGAGGGGAGTAAGCACAACTCCTCAGGATCATTGCAAATCAGACTAACCACATCCATATTGAGCCCGGGACACAATACCAGAACAAGTGGCTCTGCAGCAAAGCCTTCACATTACCTTCTGAAAGCACCAGGCACATTCCGGTCCACGGCTAAGGCATTCTTCACACGTCGAGGCGAGGGGTGACGCACAGTACTTGTCCGCTGTGACACATGGGGGGAAACAGAGCAATGGTCATTTGCACATGAATGAAAAGCAAGCGTCACTCCTTTTCTGAACTATTCCACAGCTGCTGCGGGTTCCAACAAAAACATTACGCATGACCCCCCTCCCGGCATCAGGAGGTCAGTCGGCTTGCTGGAAGCTGTGTTAACGCTTGCACCTGTTAATCTCAAGCCTTAGATTGTTACAGATGCAATGGAAAGCAATCAATGAGCAGGATGGGACACACACACACTAAGAGCACACACTTTCGCCTCAAGTCAGTGGCGGAACAGAAGTGCACAGGTGCCTCCATCCTGCCGGTCAAGGTGAGCAAGACCAGATCAGGCTCATCTCAGCCTATGGAACCATAAAGATGCATGAGCATCACAGCAGCGCTTTGCACCTTCCCTAGTGGGCAGCTTGGAGAAAAGCCATGCAGTGTCCCTCGCTATACTCACCCAGATGACAGGAGGCGACGGCTAACACAGTGGCGATGAGCGGCAAGCTGCGGACGGTTATGCTGCACTTCCTACGCAGCCAGGACGTCATAGCAGCATCGAGGGAAACCGGAGAGGAAGAACGGGACTGTGCCAGGTCGCTCGTGAACGCCGAGAGCTCGTCAAGTCCGCGCGCTCTCCCGAATAAAAAGAGAGCCTCCTTCACATCACACACACGCAGATACACACACACAAACCCGACCAAAACAAAGCCGGGGGGGATCAGATTATCACGGCAAACCCCCCTAACACCGAAAGCTCCTTTGCTTGGGCAGGACGAAGGCATGCGCGCTGCGGGGCGCAGGTGGGGCGGCCATGCGTGGGCCTCGTCAGGGCCATCGTCGGGCTCCACTGACCAGAACAAGCGGTGAAGCGCCTCCGTGACGGTTCGGCCCGCGGACGCATGGGTTCGGTTTATGTGAGCGAGCGCGGCGCGGCCGGCCCGCCTTTATTCAGGCTGAGGGGGGAGGGAGAGGAGGTGGCGAAGGAAGGAGCCGAGGTGAAGAGAGAGAGAGAGAGAGAGAGAGAGAGAGCAGGACTACTGTACTGTACAGAGTGCTGAGCTCAGCGAGTAGGCGGGGGGACACGATATGGGACTTTTCTCTGTTTTCATCCGCTTCACACACGTCGAGGCGACGTGTAGGTGTGCAGTGTGCATGGACCGCTAGCAGCTGACTTATTTCCACTTCCATTCGCTAGAAATAAAATAACCTTTATCAGATGTTGAGCGACGGTTTTTATTTCGCGTGGAGCGCACAGTTAACCGGGCCAGGCCAAACAAAGCACGTCTAATGGAGGCCAGCGTCCACTGCTCACTAGCACGCAGCTGTTATTAGCATTTAGGGCTATTGTAGTTCTCTAAAAAAAATTTCAGTTATTTAAATCCCGGGAAAGTAAGTTTTAAAAATGTGCCAAATGTTCCACGTCTTTGCCCGCGTAAATAAGGTGAAGGCCAATCGGGGTCCTTGGTTTACGGGCACTGATGACGTAAGAAGGAGGACGTTAAAGTCAATATATATATATATATATATTTTTTTTTTTTTAAACCTCATTTTTTTGAATTTCTATTTTTCTACACTACTTCAGAATCTCTCCATCAGATTGTGTGTTTTTGTCACGACGAATGATTAAAAAGGATTTCTCACTTCACTTTAACGTACGTCAACAATACATATTCACCCTCTGCTGTTCCCATTTAGATAGATTAAAACTTTATTAATCCCTTGTGAAGATTCCTTCTGGAAATTCAGCTTTCGATCAACAATACACCGGCATAGTAGTAAAAGTGCTATAAATGAAAAGCAATGAATAACTGAAATATAAATGAATAAACAAAAAAAGAGTGGAACAGTTTGATGGCATGTGTGACAAAGGAGTTTTTAAGTCTGCTGGTTTCTGGAAAAAGAGGTGAAAAGAAGTTAGAAAAGACAGTGGTAGGGAGCTACTCGAAAGGTTGCCGTCACTTTGGCGCCATCTTGGAATTTCATGTTGAAGATACTCTGGACAGTAACAATATGAAGCCCTATGTAGGGGTTAGAACAAACAAAGCAAAAAAAATAATTAAAAAAACCTTTAATTTGTATTAATTAAAACAAACACACTCAACTCCTCTAGCCACACTGAATGTGAACAGATCATGCATCATACCAGATGCATGCTAATGTTGTGTCCCAGGAAATCACATTTCAAGTTCTTTTTTTCCTCTATTTATTTGTTTTTAAGTGATTTATATTGGAAGTTTACTGTCAATTTTCCACAAACCCAGTCCTAGGGGCCCACTGGTTTCCCACACACCTGATCCAGATGACCAGCTAATTATCAAGCTCTTCATAAGCTGGACCAGGTGTGTCAAAGGCAAAGACTACCTCAAACTAAATTTTTGGGAGCCAGTGGTAGGAAAAGTATGTATTAAAAAAAAGGCACATCAAGATACAACCTAGTTTACAAGAAAGAGAGAATAGTAATGTGGCCAGATAATTTTATTTATTTTTAAAATTTATATTCCCTCATGACAAAGTACTAGTAGTACTTTATACAGCTTGAACACCCTAATTTGTGTGAATGTACTTAATTCCCTTTTCTCCTATAAATTATAAACTACTTGGGCCATACACAAGCGTAAAATCTAACATGACTTGTGTAGCAGTATAGCTTTACAGTGTCCTTTGTGCAACTGTCCACCGACAAACTCTACAGGCTTCAGCATGAACCATTTATCTAGTGCCAACACCCTTTATACCATATAATTTATGTAACATAAACCTTTTTTCACAAAGTGGGAAAATATCAAGTAAATACGCCCAAATGCCTCCCCGGGGCCAAGATGAGTCCTGCACCATGCAGGGTGGAGACGGAAGACAATAGTCTCTCCTATTCCCCATGGAGGCCTGAATGAAGGCCTGAATGGAGGAGCTAGGGAGGGATTTAGGAACGGATCCAGGCTCGGAGGATGCGTTTGTGTAAGGGGAAGTATGCGGGGCGACTGGAAGATGGACCTAATGAATAGAAGAGAGAGAAAACGAAGCGAGGGGAGGCCACACTGCTTTGCCGCCAACATTAATGAGGGGGTAATGTAGGTCATTGCCCTGGAGCCCTGCATTAATTGTAAAGACTTGTTTTGGTTTTTTTTGGGGGGAAAAGTAAAGCTTACATTGGAACAAACTTAGCATGACTTCATTAGCCAAGTCTAAGTACTACATTTTTATCCTTTGCAGTATAAAACTAGACTTAAAAGCAACTCTAGGGATTTGAGTTAATCATGAGTAGAAAACGTTTTGGGATGTTTTGATGGATTTCACCAAATGTAAAGATTATAAGACGTTTTTTAATTTTGAGGAAAAACCTTTATATCCTTAACCTCTACATTATAAATCTTGTAAGGGTTCGTCACACTCCCATAATTTACAAAAATGGCTATTTGAAGTAAGAACCCTTTTAGCCACCTTTATTCTTACGGATGTAGGGTCAAATTGAGCCCATCTACACCCCGAGTGCCCCTCTCTCCCCTCCCCTTTACCCCAGCCGTGTCTGTCTCCCTTTGCTCTGTTGTTTTTACTGGTCGGCTGGGCTTGGAGCCATTCTGGTCCTCTTTAATCTCCCTGCCACTGTGCATCACATTCCCCTGGCCTGCCTCACCATACATCTCCCCTGCCAGTGGTGCATGTTGACCTGCAGAGCCTTTCTCTACCGTCCAAACATGCTGACCTCAAAATGGATGGCATCTGAGCTGTCTTCTTTGTCTGCTTGGCGATGTGAGTTTTGGTAAAGCCCTTAAAAGGTCTGTTAAGAGTCAGGGTGAGGGTTACAGTCAGACCATAGAGTACCAGGCAGAAAAAGAAAGTCTCCTGACACATCCATGTCGGCGTTTTGTGAGATGACCAAAATGTCGCTGAGGTCAAAGGTCACCTTGAGACTGTCCAGCCATGCCCAGCACTCTCCAAACCTCACATGACGGTGGAATCAGGGGTCAGCGCCAGGGTGACTCCATCATGAGAACTCTGATACACACACTGGCTCTTCGTGTCTTTTCTACGACAAATTGTGAGTCAGTGGATTATGCACCAGACATCAACCATGTGAAAAGAAAGAAGAAGCAGCAGGGATCCTAAATTGTCCATGAAGAGGCATGAATGAGTGCAGGGACTGAGGCATGGATCTACTACATCCACAGTAGTTCAGTGCATACATGCTCCTTGTAAACAGCTCCAAAATTCAGATTTATAAGCTGGCTGCAGTTTTCTGCTTCTCACAATTTAAACAAATTGACAAACTGACACCTATCAACCCCTAAATCTTTGTGAAATGTGGGAGAAATGTTCCTTTTTTATTTGATTCTGTTCTTAGCAGAAAACTCTTGAATGGCTACACACAAGACAGCCCCTGATTTTATCCCCTCTCTCAAAGATGAAAGCTTTAAGAGCTGTTTATCTGAGGAGGTTTGGTGGTCTATTGGGCCTTACTTGGTTGTTAGGGCTCCCACTTTCATTTAATCCTTTAACTCTTTTTCAAACGTTTTGGATACACTTATTTTTTCATGTTTTTTAATCCCTTTGAATCCCCTTTCTTATGGGAGTAGATGATCTATCTAATCTTCTCAGAAATCTCTCCTTTAGCCATTTTAGATGCATATGAGCTGCAAGGTGTGTGTGGGTAGCTGTTTGTATGAATGCTAGTAACTCTTTGAAGGAGAACATAATGCTTGTGAGAGCTTTGGGGGCAGCTTTTGTTGGGAGGACCTAGTTGTTAGGGCAGTGGTGGCCTATTGGATAGGACCTTGCCCTGGTGAACTCAAGATCGCAGGTTCAAGTTCTGGCCCAGGCACCACTGAGGTACCCTTGAGCAAGGTACCAACCCACTATATTGCTTCCCAGGTACTGTCTATATTTTTTCCAAATTGAGGTTCATATCTGCAACTGATATATCTGTAGGATGACATTGGCACCCAAGGACCTGGATCAAAAGCATCATTTTAGCATCAGGGTTAGGTTTCCTGAGTCACCCCCTCCCCCATCCCCCCAACCCCCAAAGAGGACACAGGAGAATCTCCCTTATTTTGAAACCCTAATGAGGACAGGTCTGAAATAAGCTACAGTCATCAAAATACAGTCACTGACTGGTGATTGTTATCACATCTCTTGTTTTGGTGTGAATAATGACTTGTAAAAAGTCCCAGACTTTGGCCACATTTATATAAAAAAATTCACAGAAAACAAACCCTGAGCTGCACTTTTGTTCCATTTGAGGGGCTTTACATTTTGCTGTACATTTCAGTTATCTTAAATCACTGGGGCACTTTTGAGGCATGATGTTAAAGTCATTGTCACTTGAATGCAATGCATGCCACTATTTTAATCTAGTGGAAAGGCCTTATGGTAACAAAATTCCCCTCTCACATGTTGATAATAAACTTTTTTCATTTTCTGTAAAAGGCTCCAAAACCTCTTGACTTTATAACATCAGACTGAAAATGAAAGTGTGCCCATGCGTTCTAAAAAGTAAATGAATTATATGCAGGTAAACTATATCACATGGTCTAAAAAAGCTCAAGTGCATCAAAACACACACAAAAACACAACAGCAACACCACATGTAGTGCCCTGATGACACATTGCCTTTACGTCTCTGAAGTAGCTCATTTCCCCTTTCTTGTATACACGTTCCTCTTCTAAAAATATCACTATCTTCATGATTATTTCCCTCTTCCGTGCTTTAATTCTACAAATATAAGAAGGTCACAGTATGAGACCTTTTAATGTGCTCGTTATAAGCTGACAAAGAAAAGTTCACTGCAAACCTGAAGAATGGCATGCATGAAAAACAGTTAAATGAATCCTGATTATGTATAGTTCATTCTATATCCCTTTACGTCACTCTGTAATGCAACATTAAACAAAACTCTCTCTCATTTCTATTGCAAAACTGTTAAGGGCGAAGTCCCAGTGTGGTTTCCTATGATCGCATCTTGCTTCCAACTTACAAAAGTCCAAGAAAACCGCCAGCTTCCTCGTTCTATGACCCACTCCAGGCTTACAGACCCTAAAATTTCTGTCTGAGCAATGTGGAAAACCAGCTTTCTTTCAGCCACAACACACTCTTTTCATGGTAAGCAAGCAGTGCAATGTCATTCACATGGGTTATTAGTGGTTAAGCCCACTCTACACTATCTACAAGAAGCCATAATCGCACCATGACATGGCCACAAATTGTGGGATTCCTTAGCTATATTACGCCAGAGACTTGGACCCCATTCCACTCCTACATAAATGTAATAGCACTGGATACAAAGGTATGACTGTACCACAGATGACTGAGGCCTTCAGAGGTCCAGTATGACCACAGAAATTTGTCTGTATAGTAAACAGGTGGTTGGGAAAACCCACACCACTGCATCCAGTTTTTAGCTAGAACTGAGTGTTGAATTTATGAGATTTCAATCTAAAATTGGTCTAAAACTGTATAATTGTTTTATTTGTCATGGCAATTATTTTTCTATAGAGCTAAAGTGAACCCGGCCCCAGAGTCACCTATCGGTCATAACCGTTTGTGGCTTCCCTCCAACGTCATATTTTAGCAGAAGAAACCTGTGGCTTTGAGGAAAACATGGGAATTCACAGATGCCACAATGAGGGTAAGTGCAGTTTTGTACCTTCAGAATTAGCTGGCATGGTTAGTCAGCTCCTGTAGGCACCGGCATTCACAAGAAGCCTTTTTTAAAACTAAACCAAATCCTGTTAACTCTGAGTAACACATATGATCTGGCTCTTGTTCACAAACGGTTTATAGTGAAATTGGCAAGCTTACAGGTTATAAAACTTACACTAAAATTGTGTGCAAGCGAACGTTCCTGTATGTGTGATGAAACAGCGCACAGGCTCCTCCACTATAAACTACTTAAGTCACAAAATTACACTTCCGGCATTAAACAAGCCTTCCAGAATAACATAAAAAAACATCTGAAAAGGTCTGTACTTGACCTTCATTTCAACCCAGTTGAGATTATATCATTGCTTACATAGCAGCTGTTCTGGCTGTTTTATGCTGCTGTTTGAATCATCTGCTTGAATTTCACTCTTTTTTTCCCATGAGTGAGACACAAGTATGTTAATTTATTTTACTGAAAACAATCCCATTCTTGCCCACGCTCAAAGATCAAAAGCAAAAATGCTGGAAACAAAGGAAAGAATTTTTTTAACAACAGTTTGAGCCTATTTTCCATTAGGCCTGCTGTGGACAGCCTTGACCTAGACCTAATTTCTGGGACAAATAAATGCCTGTTTTGGCTGAAGTGGATGGAGTTTAGGGGACTTTCCTTGAAAGTTGATACACAGCCGTATACAGAATTGCAAATCTCAAGGACGGGGAAAATGCCATTGAAGCTACATACAAAGACCTCCAACCTTCTGTGTAAACCACAAATGCTGATCAAAAAAATGACTCGCACGTTCATTTACCCTGGGTTGTGTCTCAAATGATTCTTGATTCCCTACATAGTGCACTATGTGGCGATTGAAACGCAGGCTCCTGCACAAAAACAGTGCATAATATCTCTTACAATGGGTCAGTGTCGTTTCAGCCATGCCACATCCTGCACAATCTGCGCACTGAATGGGTGCAAAAACTCAAACTGTATAACATACAAAGCACACTATATATGGAGCCATTTTGGATACAGCCCTGTCGTCAAAATCGACGATTTGAGCGTCGAATCTGGTGGACTCGATTCATCACAGTGACTCGATTCCTCGAGGAATCGTACTTCTACACTTCAGAAGGCTGGCCGTGTTTAACTTTGAATAAAGTGAAGAAAACAGTCTGCCTCTCTAAAGTTAAATGTGGCGTATTCTTAAATCTAATAGATTTAGATGTTGATTGAACCGACACTCGGATTCGACATCGTCAATTGCCGTCCCATGTATCGGAACCTGATTATAACCGAAAACACGATTGGGACCACGCAGTATTTCCGCTATTTCACGTGTCTCTTTTATGGAGAACTCAAAGGTTATTATAGGGTTTCAAGTTCAGTGAATGACAGCTGTTGGTCATATAACAGAAGGTCTTATATATTTACATTTATTCATTTGGCTGACGCGACTTCCAAGACGTGGAGCAGTATAGCGGGACGGTACCACCCTCAGTAGTGCCCGGGCGGGGACTTGAACCTGCAACCTTCAGGTCCTAAGGCCAATGTCCTAACCACTAGGCCATAAATTATTAAAAATTCCAATGTGTCAGAGCAGTCATACAGTCTCCTACAAGCTTTAATATCAGAATCAGTTTTATTCAGCCAAGTATGTTTGCACACACAAGGAATTTGTTTCCGGCCGATGGTGTTTCTCTAGTATTTAAACAATGAGACAAACTGTACAATACGAAACATATTAGACACTATACAAACTTAAGCTACACTTGACACAATGCACGATATACTCTACTGTACACAAGATACAGTGTACACAACATACAGCATTCTTGTGTGGTCCAGTACATGTGGTACGATGTGCCATGTGGGGGCAGTTGGAATATTCGTCAGTAATTTCGTCCTGTTTAGATGAGAGCATGCGGTGTCCAAATCGGGTTTCCTGTTCAAATCTGGGTATCGACACCATTAAATTGGAGTCGACTCTAAACGTTCGAACGAATATGATCTTTGGTAAAACGAGTTAAAAGGAAAGTTCCCCTTTATTTACAGCACTGTAACCACTAGATGTCTCAGCAGCACCTTCAAAGAGAGAGCAGGGAAGAGACAGGCTTGAATAAAAGGATTCTGGTTATGACCACATGAAAAGGAGCTCGTCTGTGTTCATTTGCGTTGCTAATTGTGTTTATGTTTCCTCAAATGCATATTCTCATTTTGTCTGGTAAGGCCTTTGGTTTGCGGTTTGTTGCTGAGTTTAAGTTCACACCGTTTGAAGGAACTGCAACAGCACCCGACTAGAGTCGATAGCTTGAACGAGCGCCCTCTTCTGTCCGACTGCAGAAGTGTTGTGAATCTTTCCTTTCTGATCAATTTGACATGTGTTTGTTTTTTCTCCTTTCATTGGGTCCATGTGTCAATGTTTGAGTCACTGTGTTCTTTCTGCTTAGCAAAACTTCATGACACACGTTTTTTCCTCAGAACGAAGAAGCGGTTTCGCTGTCAGGACAGTTTCTCATGACATGATAGCGATATGTTTGTCAGCCATCTGCAGATTCTTCAGCTTGAGTCATCATGATGAAGTGGCTGTTGGATCACTTTTGCAGCTGGATTGAGAACCACACAGTGTCATTGGGATACACATCTGGAGCACTATCAGCAGTGTACTTGCCTACAGTCACATTAAAGTATTAAGGATGCTGTGGTTTCTCTGCCCTAGTCCCAGAGACTTTAAGCGCTGTACCACCTGATGACTAAAAGCATGTTTTTTCAACATGAAGAAAACACCAGAATCATTAAAACCACGTGCCATGAGTACATGGAGGTCCCCCTCATGCCTCAAAAACATATCTGACTGTGGTGCAGTGTGTTCTTTAGCTTTCTACCAGAATCAGCAATAACGTTTTGTGCACCAGGAGCTCCTCTCTGCGATCAGACCTGATGGGCTTGTCTTCACTCTCCACTTGCATCAATGAGAGTTGGGTGCTCATGACCTTGTCACTGATTAACCAGTTGACCAGTTCCTTCAATCACTTTTTGGTAGGCACCACCTGCTGCATACCTGGAACACTCCACAAGACCTGCCATTTTGTAGATGCTCTGACTCAGTTGTCTTGCCATTACAATAAGGCCCTTGTCAAAGTGGCTCAGATCTTTATGCTCACCCATTTCTCCTGCTTCCAGCACATCATCTTCAAGAACTTGCTGCCTATTATGTCCCACCCCCCTGACAGGTGCCATTTTAATGAAATAGCTAGATAGAGTAATTCACTTAACCTGTCAGTGGTCATAATGTTATTTTTGATCAGTGTATGGCCTCTACATATTGAGGCATTTTGATCACTCTATGAGAAAAACATTGGAGAACACCAGAACTGCTTTGTGTAGTTTAACTGAAGAATAGTCAGATAATGACAGCCACCTTGAGAATCAGCACTGTATTTCTGTGCTGGATTTAAGGTACATGGTGTTAAATGTCTGCAACTTAATCAGAGACAATGAACTAAACATTCTCCCTCTTACTATCCATGTCCAATGAGAACAATAATATTAAAGCCTACGTGTATACATTCAACTCTTGTCCCTCTAAAATTTTAAATCCAAGCATTATTACGTTAAAGCTGGACAGATTACAGTCTAGTCTTTCTGGAAAATGATAATTATAGTGATACTTGTTTTGTTGACTTTTTGATTATTAAGAAGCTGAAACATGTATTGCAAATATCTTAACTCTTCAATTTATTTCTCACAGGGATTACTCTCCCAACACCCATGTACAGCCAGCTGAAGGGTGGTGTGTGTGTGTGTGGGGGGTGTTTACATCTGCTGTACCATTGTAAATTACCATCAGCAAACTTACAAAAATACATCTGACTTGTTTAACTGGCATCACATAATGTGTTCTATGGCCAGATTGTGTGGAAGTGCTGTCATTGGGCCACTACCCCCCATTAAAAAATGACAAATCACCTACTAGTTATAATTACATTGTTCTGTGTGAGATGGGCCATGTGTCATGCATTTTACTGGTTAATGAGGATGGAGAATGAATGGAAAGGTCAACATAGAGTTCATCACAGAGAATAAACATGTATGCAAAGATAGTAACCTCAGAGAAAACATAAATATGTCCCTCATTAAGAGGGTGGGGTGTGTCCAGCACAGCACAATTCCCCTACTCAAACACACTCATTAACCTGGCAATTAGCAGATGAGTTGAACCAGGTGTATTAGAGCAGGGAAATCACCAGGCGATGCTGGACACTGGCCTTCCAGTACTGCAGTTGGGCACCCCAAGGTTTAAACAAAAGTGTTGCTTTTTATTAAATGTTCCTCCTATACGACAACTACATGATGGCTGTGCAGTGCATACACTCATAGGGGTGGAAATTTCTAATTTCATGCTCAATTATTACAGGTTGTTTTTTTTAACAATAGTGAATGTGCATATGTGACTGGATGAGCTGTTTACATTATATTGGAATAACCACAAGAAAAACTATATAACAAGTTTTTTTTAAGCAAATGTTTTAATAAACTATTTATATTATGTACATAAAGCCTTAGAATATTATAATATTCCATTATACCATTTGATCACCACCTTCAGATCAGTGAATTAAGAGGTTAGAGAATATAGGCTTTATAAAATTATTCTTATGATGGTAACAAATATTTCTTGTCTCTAGAGTCCTCTCTGAATGGGTTTGAGAAGGGCCACATACTTCAAACCTTTTTCTTCATCTTATTAGCAAATGACGTAGCTAGATCTACTGTACAGGAACTACATTCATCTTAACTAATAGCTGTCAGTTAAATGAAAAGGCTAATGGCTGCTTGTGGAGGGCTGGGGGCATTGTGTCAGCCTCTAGTAATTTGTCTTTGTTATTTATGAGAAGGGTTATAGAATCTTTCCTGTGTGCTGGCTTATAGATTCTGAATTACTAGAATATGTCTGTAGTTTCTGCAAAGCCCTGCTTGTGCCATCCCATCTTCATAGCCACAACCTACTAAGGAACTATTTAATATGGCTTGGGAAGGAGATAGATATGACGTAGACATAACTCAGTAAGGTATAGAAAAGAAATCATTATGGTCTTTTTTCCTGTGTAGTTAAAGTGTTAGTAGTAATATAGTAATTAGCAGTGTTGTGCAAGTTTAGTAAATAGTAATTAGTTAGTCACAAGTTACTTCTTTTAAAAGTAATTACATTAGTTATCTGATTACTGCATCCAAAAGAAAATAGTTACTAAATGAACTTACTTCTGTATTTCTTTGAAAATTTTGTTCACTGTTACTTTGTAAAAAAAAAAAAAAAAGCATTACTTTCAAAATTGGTCGTTAGAAAGGCTTAGTATAAACTAGGCCCATAATTAAATCAATGCCAAAGCTTGAAAGTGAGATAACTGAGTCAAGGCTTAATAAGACATCGTGAACTAGATAATGAGGCTGCAACCATGAATTAATAAGGCATGAGAATAAGATCAGTAATTTGTGGCCATGATTTAGTAAGCAATGAGAATTTAAGTCGTTAGTTAAGATAATTAAGTTGTGCTCATGAGGTATGAGAACAAGATAGCTAACTTAATTATCTTGTTCTTGTTACTTACTAAAACATGGCCACAACTTGAAAGTTGAACGTTTTTACTTTCAGGTTGTGGCCATGGTTTAGTAAGGAATGAGAACAAGATAATTAAGTTGTGGCCATGGTTTAGTAAGGAATGAGAACAAGATAATTAAGTTGTGGCCATGGTTTAGTAAGGAATGAGAACAAGATAATTAAGTTGTGGCCATGGCTTAGTTGGCCATGACTGACCATGACTAAGATTATTACTGTAAGTCATTGCCATGACTTAGTAAGGAGTTGGAGCAAGGAAATTAAGTCATGACTACAAATTAGTAATTCGTGGGAATGAACTAATGAAGTTGTGGCCTTGACCTAGTAAGGCATGGGAACAGAATAAGTAATGGCCATGACTTAATAATGCGTGGAAATTAGATCATTTAAGTTGCCCCCACTTGTCATGACCACAATGATTTCATCCCATGCTTTAGGAAATTGTGGCCACATTCTATTTTTATCCAAAAGAACTGCCAACAGTTGGGCTCTGTAGTTTCCAAATAAATGGTGGTATACATTTAGTCTTTTAAAACTTAATGGCTCTGTATGTGG
>JBBPDA010000138.1:3867977-3883620 GCA_037974385.1 Arnoldichthys spilopterus
GTAATACTGTAATTTCAGCAGTACTACCCCAATACAACACCTAAACCTAACCCAAACCTTAACCTCAGTAAACAAAGTTTAAGTTTTTCCTTAAAAAGCTGATTTGTGGAGAAAATGGCATGGTTCTCTGTGAAGACCAGAAAATGTCCTAATTGTCCTGTATTTTTATTATTGTGAGGACATTTGGTTCTCACAAAGAGTTAAATCAATGTACACCCACACACAGACACACACCCACACACATACTATAGTTTCAGTGGTGAGAGTGGTGAGAGTGGTTCACTGGCGGTTTATGTGAGTGTCAAAGAGAAAATGCAATGCTTGCATTAAAAAATCCAGCCATGGAAGACAGACTAGATTTGCTGATTTCTGGCAGCCGCAGCAACCATAACATTTACTGAAGAATGTCAGCAGGGCCATAAAGGCAGAAAGACCAGTCACAGATCTTTTATACCTGTCACCAGCAGCAATTTCCCACTCTTCCCCACTCAGCAGACTATACAGGGCCAGGGGGCTCCCTGTTCGCTCATTATTAGCCAATGCTGCAGGGCATTTTCAACAATTTCTAGCACAACTGCAAATGTCATGTCAGTTGACAACCCTAGTTTACAAATTTTAATACCCAGGAAAATGATATACCCATGTAAAATCAAAGCTGATATATTAACACGCTGAACATATGCAACCCTCACTCTCTGCAGCAAAAGTCCCTTACTTAGGCAACTGTTCTATAAAACTTTATAAACTGCACTTTTGGAGCCTTTTGTTCCTACAGTAGCTTTCCTCTTAATCTACCAGTAGTTCCAGTTTTTCACATAAGCTTACACTCATTTTAAGGTTTAGTTGTTATGGGTCAAAGCTGAATTTGTGGGCCATAGGACATCAGTTTATAGCTCTAAAACTGTTTTCACAACAAGGTTTTTTCAGGTGCAATTCACTCATAATATAACAATATCCTTAGGTTGAAATGAAATCTATCTGTTTGTGCAAAATATCTGTTTTTTGCATTTTCCTCAATTCTACTGTTGTATAATATAGGGGTTACTGTAATATTTTTAACATGTTTAATATTTTTTAGTAATTGTTTTAATTATTTTACAGAGCACTGTGGTCTTTTACAATGGACACTACTACACTACTAGCACTTACTTACTTTGGAGCCATGCCACCCAATAATCAGTGATTTATCATGCTATTAATAGGCCTATGCTAATCAGGAACAACTAAAGCACTGTCAGTTAATAAGGACAATTTGGTTTATCATTATAAGAAACAAGATGTAAACAGTTTTGTGGTGTAAGAACATGTCATAAATTTGACACAGACGTTACTAAAAAAAAACTTAAAACTTCTCAAAAAAAAAAAAATTTAGAAAAATATTAGGAAAACACTCCAAACACTGGTGTTCTCCAAACACTGACACCATGCGAAAAAAAAAAACAAATTCCCCAACTTAGAAATCCCAATTTAACCACAGATAAAAAAAAAATAATAATAAAAAAAAATTTTGGATTGATTGGAATAATTTGGCATTCATTGGGTTTGTTTGGAGAAGACATTGATTAGATTAGTTTGGAGCAAGCATTGATTAGATACCAAAAGCAGTTCTGAATGAAACTAAAGTTAACTGGCTAAATGAAACACATAAAATCAGTAATAATAATGGTTTTATAATAATAATGTTTTCATTATGTCCCACTACACTGCTCCCCGGGCGCTGTTGGTAGCTGGCCACTGCTCCACGTTTGCACGTGTGATGGGTTAAATGGAGAGGTCACATTTCGTTGTGGTGCTTAAGTGTGTTCACAATGACAAAGAGTCACTTCCCTTCACTTTAATTTACTTGACTGTTTTAAATTTTCCCTTTTGTAAATTAAAAATGTTTAGTCTTCTCTAATAAATAAAGAAATCAAATTATTCCTAAAGTAGTACATTTAAATTAGGCAGCATTTAAAATACTGAAAATGCACATTAAGTACCTTGCTCTGATTTCTTCATGCCAACTATTTAGCATTGCAATTCAAAAGCAAAGCTAGTTATGGACAATTCTTATATGATTATGTTTAGACTGGTTTATAACACTAGGAAGTGACATTTCAATTATTTGAGGACATAAACAAAATTGATTGCTGTGAAATCGATATGTTTTTACAACTTGTGTGTTACTGCTGTTATAATCAATTAGGTTTCTGTGAAGGCAGACCCTTTGTTTGCCTATGAAATCACAACCTTGAATATGATTTTACAGACCACAGAGACCCAATCAAATCTGAGCCCATCCCTGATATTGGGAAGTTCACTGCATCCCTCCAGTTCCAACTGAATGTCCAGAACCCACCACATCCAATCAATTTTAACACACACAAACTCACACACTCTGGGCCTCTTTAGGGTAAATAACGGATGCCACTTCCATTTTCCTCAAGCTTCCTTAGAGCAAACTGGTATGTCATATTCTCCCATGAGTCACAGATAGTCAGCAGGATCAATGGACAAGTTGCAAAACAGCCGCAATTGGTTTGCACTTTAGGGAACCTTTCGATTTGCTTTTGGCCAAGCTATGATTAAAGCTGAAAACAACTCAATTAGACTGTGATCTTACTTTGTACTATTTCAGCTACTATAATGTTATGGACATGGTATTTGGTAGTGATGGAGGGAAGCCCAGCCTTCTTTTCTGCAGATTGGTGGTAGTGTTGTATCTTTTGGTTGTTTCTATCTAAGTATGTTTCTTTAGTTACGAATAAGAACTATAAGATTAATATCACCGACAAATAAGTAAGATTCATTATTACTGGGATACCTCTGTGAAGAATGTTAGTGAAAAAAATGGTTTATTATCTAAGCCTTACACTGGAAATATGAACTAAATGAACCGTTTAACTAAAGAAAATGTAGTCTGAGAAAACAAAAACTATCAAAAATATCTTTAGCAAAATCACTTATCACAATTACTGGCACCATTAGAAACCTTTTTGAATATGACATAACTGAAATACAGCATGTTCCTATTTATTTTTTACCTTATCCCCTTAATGTTTAAGAACTCTTATTTAGACATTAATGACTTAAGGTTTCACAAGGGTATAAACATGGTGGTGAAACAGAATCAGAAGATTGCAAAAAGTACAATCATTTTCATAACCATTTCCTACCTGCAAATGCTCTAATTATTTTTAGAGCAATAATTAAGAAGCTTTAAACAACTAAAGCTGCAGTGAACCTGCCTAGAAGAGGAAACATGTGTAACCCTGCACACATTGAGAAAAATGGAATAAAATAAAAAAATAATGGATAAATAATTTTGGAATCACAGCACCTCTATGTTAACAAACCTTTTAACTAAATGCGAGAAGAAAGTCTTTTTTATTGTTAATGAATTACAGCAGATTATTGGAAAGATGTGGAGCAAAGGTATAGATTAACGTATAGACCTTAATAAAGAATAAAATAAAAAAATATAAAAAAGTGTAGCCTGTTCCTTGGTCAATTGTACTGGATGATCCAAGAAACACAAATGCGCTGAATGAATATTATCTCATTAAGCTGCATAGTGAAAGCTGAATGAGATGATTGCCTCTGCTTGATTTTTGACATCATCTCTTGGATCTGGGTTAGACACTCCTTCTGTAGTCTGCACAATCAGCGCCCTCTTCCCCCTTATTCTCACAGCTTTTTTGGTGCCACATCATCATATTCATTCTTCAGACACAGTGAAACCACATGCTTGGCATTTAAAGGCATGGTGCTGACTAGAGAATCTCATGGGTTTATTTCTTTTTTTTTTAATGAAATCTGTACTTGCTCTGCATAAGCTAGAGGGCTAAATTCAGCTAACATGAATGAACCGTGCACTGTCCTCCCCTCTTTTTTCCTCTCCCAGTCAATTGATATATAGGGCTAGATCTAGTCTGGAGATGCTTTCTAAATGCCTGTGGTCATATTAAATCTGATTCATCTAGATCAATTTATTTCCCATGAAATGTTTTAGGGTCAGTGGATCATAATACACACATTAACACTGTCAAAAATCAAGTCAAAAATAGTTGTGGCATGTTTACTACTGTTTACGTGACGGTTTATCATGCAGTGCCTTTTGAGGGATTGACCACCAATGGTGGTTTCCAACCTTCCAGTCCTACACGGTCTGAGATTTCTCCAGATTCCCTCAATCTTTTTACAGTATTATGTGCTATAGAAGGTGAAAGTTCTCAATTCTTTGTAATCTTGTGTTGAGAAAACTTCTTTTTGATTGACAGTTGACCCATGACCCATCTTTGCATGCAAACACTGAGCCTTTGGTGGATGCTCCTTTTATACCCAATCATGATCCTCACACCTGTTACCTGTTCACCTGTGTTTCTAAAATTTGTAAGTTGAATAGTCTACAAACTTATCTCTCATTTTGCCTTTGACCCAACTTTTGGACTTATTTATATAATTATGTAACAATAATTCCATCCTTACACTGCAACATAATTCAATAGCATTAAGGTGAATTCTGTCCATTCTGATCCATTTTATTTTGATGTCAGAAAATAAATAACCGACATAAATTAAAGAGTATTTTTTTTCTTTTGGCAAATCAAGACACACAACATTTCAGCTAAATATCTCCCGTTCTGTTTGCAAACAGGAACTTCATTTATATTGAAAGTTTAGAATAAGAGAGACTTTAGTTTCTTCTTTTTCTTAAGTGAGAAACAAGCAAAATGTAATAAGATGCTTTCATTGTGAATGCATCCTGGGGACATAAAGGGGTTAATTTAAAATTAATTATCAGACTTATCTTTACTGCTTGCTCTAAAAAATTATGTTCACAGCAGAGTGGCTTTGTGCAGTGTTACTGCAAGCAGCAGCAATGTGGTGGGGGGCACAATGGGGGAGGGGGAGGGAGTTGCTCCAGGGCTGCGAGCCAAACCCTGCGCCTCAGTGGCTCCAGCCTCCACCAGCACTTCTGCCTTCATGTGGATAAAACATCTCTGAGCAAAAATGCTGATCTGAAGTCATCTCCCACCTGTCCTGTGGTTCTTTGGGCTTGAGAAGTAAAACCTGATCTCAGATCAGCACTCTTTTTTAGAGAAGTTTGACCTTGTGGTGTGATCAGCAGGTACAATGTCTCTGCTGTTTCTCTGCTCAGCAGAGCCAGGATGTCCATTCAGCCTTGCAAGGTCAGACAGGAGAGGAGTGATTCAGCAGGGGATTGTCCTTGAGAAGGCTTTTCACCTCTACTGCCATTATAGGGCATTATAAGGTTTCCTAGATTGCTATGAGTGACATAACATTGTCTCTAATGTACATTTACATGTTATTATTGCTGTGTACTGCATCAAAACAATGATTGTTGCTTAAACAATTATACAAAATACATCAGATTTACATTCAAGTCTGCACAAGTCTATATCAAATTACATCATATTAAAATACACTGTATAACCAGAAGTAGCTCTTCTAACTAGTGAGCTCTGCTACAATAAGCTGCACATATTGCATAGTGGGCAGTGGTGGCCTAGTGGTTAGGACACTGGGACAGGTTCGAGTCCCAGCCTGGGCACTACTGAGGTACCCTTGAGCAAGGTACCGTCCTGCTATACTGCTCCCCGGGCGTTGTTGATAGCTGCCCGTTGCTCCACGTGTGCACGTGTGATGGGTTAAATGCAGAGGTTGCATTTCGTTGTGGTGCTTGAGTGTGTTCACAATGACAAATAGTCACTTTCACCTTGCTGGCACCTGTTCAGTTGAGCACACAATCGAAATAGTAAGCTCTAGAGCAGCCACACATGGGCCTAAATTGCCCAATTCCAACTGTTAGCGTTGGAGTGGTGTTTGTGATGCAGAACTAAGCATCCCATGACAGTACCTCACTAATGCTCTTCTGGCTGAATGCATCAACATCTAAAGCCTGTCCAGAACAGTACAGGGTTGTGCACTTGATTTCAGAAGAAATGCTGGATTAGCAGGTGTCTGCAAACATTTAGAAGTAAAGTCTCTCTCTATATATATAGATTGAAAGTTTGGGATGTGCAAAAATGACTTAAGTGGAAAATAATTTATTCATTTCTATGTTGTTGGTGTCAGTAACTGCACCTTCCACAGATGATCATTTTGCAACAGAGCTTATGTCAGTTTTGAGCTATCAAGTACTCATGGCCAGTGAGCCATGTCTAGTTCTATTCAAAGAAGGTTACAAAGTAAGAGATGTGTGAGCAGGGCTGTTTATTGCCATATGCCCAACTCTGTTTGAGAAGGACCAGTGTTCAGCATAATTTAGTGATTTTTCTGCTCAAATACACCTGGCTCATTTCAGGGAAATCACCAAACTGTGAGGGACACTGGCACTCCAGGAAGGGTGTTGGGCACCCCTGGTGGCATTACAATTTTGTATGGCACAGAGGCACTAATAGGCTAAAGTTCAAATGAAAGTTAATTACTAGCTGACTGGAATTTAGGACATGAGTTGGATTTTTAGGTTAATCATTTTCCAACATAGTGCCTCTAAGCATTTTCTAAACTTTTTTGGTACCATATTATTTATTGATTACATGTTTATTATTTGCTGTTCAATAACAAGAACACCCTTACCATTACATAAATCAACAGGATGATAGACCATACAGCAGATGTTTCAGTTCCCACCTGGACTAGTGAATCACTCTACACCAATAAGAGTCCTTGGGCAAGACTCCTAATGCTACATTTGCCTGCATGTGTAACCTAGGTGAAATTGTAAGTCACACTGCTTAGCATCTGCCAAGTTCAGAAATGTAAATTTATACTGTTGACCAGTTTCTAATCTTACTATATGTTCTCCATTAGTCAGTATTGTACTTGTCAGCATCATCACTGATTCACATACAAAGTTTTGACAGGTCAGTATTTTATTTATTTATTTATTTAACCAACCATTAGTGATTTTTAACCATTTATACATGCTAAATTAGGGCTGTGTTGTTGTGAAGTGGTTACCTCCTTTCCAGATCATAATTATTTAAGCATATTATTTCATATAAAGTACAAAGATTCGAGTTGTTTGGAAACAGAAACCCTACTCTAGATACTCATTTAATCTATTATAAGGTGTCACATTTTGAAGCAGGAAGTAGGCATAAATACTGGCACAGTTTATTACACACAAAGCAAAAACACTGCAGAAAAAGCAAAAATAAACACAGATACATGTACAGAATCAGAATAAAGGTACACATTCTTGGACAACTGGGTAACTCCGGAAACTAGACAATGAACAAGAGCAGATTAACAAGATACAACAGACTGCATACAGCAGTAGACAAGACAGGGGCCAGACTGGAACATGGTGCCGTACCATGGGCATAACCCTATAATATGACCTTTACCAAACTTTTTTATTGCAGAGAAAGGAACATGCTCAAAATGTAGAACTTTTTTATTAGTTCTCTCCAGCAGTGTTCTGAGAATGAAACAGTTTTGTGATGCTAATTATCTCAATGCTGCAAGGAGTTTTGTTTTATCCAGGGACTGCCAAGAGGGTATCGGTGGAAGTGTCAGCTTCAGTGGGTAAAGATATTGTCCAAAGTGCAAATTTTCTTCCTACATTGTGGATATATATTATTTACCACCCCCTCCAGTCACACCAGCACTGCTGTGAAAGCAGCGGCCTGTTGACTAGAGATGAGCACAACTGACAGAAGCACACATTTTGCTCTGGCCACTGTGTGTGTGTGTGTGTGTGTGTGTGTGTAAGAGCTCAGCAATTCTGCCACCATGTCTGTTGTCCTCTTCTTTTTACTCAACAATACAGTGCTCTGCTCTCCTCTAGAATGCTCTCATCTTCTTAATATTTGTCAGTAAATTTGCCAAATGGCCTTAGGAAAGATATGTATGCCCAGTCAGTATTTTAAAAATATTCATGGTTGGGTATTAATATTAGTATTTAATTTTGACATTTATTGAAGTGTTCTATTGAAGTGTTGCTATTGAAAAATTTGGAATCCCATACATATACAATAATCAGTACTATGTTGTATATACTATATTAACTTACACAGTGTAAATTGAAATACTAAAATCTGAACCCCAAAATGTATTCAATTTTTGTTATAACCTCTTTTATTATAACATTGCTATACAGAATGCAGTCATGTGAAAAAATAAGTATACCCCATTGAAATTATTCTTTTTTTTCCCCCAACGTATTTATACAAGCAGACATTTCACCCTCTTTAGCACAGTGCCTACAGACAAATGCGATGTACTTAAACAAAAACACAAGCAAAAGTAGTTTTTCAATCATTTATTCAACAAAAAATAAAAACTGAATTTTTTTCTTAGGATAATTATCCTTTTTAAACGTCCACCTCTGTTTCTGTTTCTACTTTTAGAGAGATGGCCTTACAATATCTTCAAGCACTCTTTGAAATAATGCAAAATTCATTGCTGTATCAATGGCTGTGAGTTGCCCAGTCCTTGAGACAGAAAAGCAAGCCCAAACCATAACATTTCCTCACCATGTTTCACAGTTGGTTTTGGGTTAGTTTCTTGAAAAGTCTTTGGTCTACATCACACATGTGTACTATTACTGTGGCCAAACAACTCAGTCAAAACTATTCCAAAAAGCCTGGTCTTTGCCTGTATGCTCATTGCAAAATGTTGGCTTGCTCTAACGTTCTTTTGGAGAGCAAAAGGTTTTCCTAACACATCTCTCATACAGGTCATACTTGTCCAATCTCTTTCTAATTGTAGACATGTGCATTTCCACATCAACAGTTGCTAGATTGATCTTGTTTCCCATGATAAAAGTTTGGGTTTCTTGAATACTTCTTTTCAATCAAATAGTTTTCTCTAAAGCTGAGTTTGCTGTGGCAGTCAGCCCTTGACAAACTGGCAATCGTTTGAAATCTATGCCACTTGTGGATGTTTTACGTACAGTTCAGTTATTTATTTCAGTTAATTTAGAGACTTTTTTAAAAATCCATTACCAGAGTCTAAAGAATCCATTTTTTCCGAAGGCCATAAAGGATTATTTAGATCTTACCATGGTAAACACTACACATGTCACTAGCAAAAAATACACATCAAACCCTATTTGTCAGGTTTACATAAGACAGGTTCCATCTGCACAGGGTTCTAATTAATGACACATAATTTGGAACAATTCTAATGTTATGGACCTGAAGGTGTAAATTATAAAAATGACTAAAAAACCTTTATCTGTAGGAACTGCATCAAAGAGTGTGAAAAGTTTATTTATTCAAATATGCTGAAAAAAACAATTAACATGGGGTGTACTTTTTGTTACATGACTGTAAATATACTGTATATGTACTATATTTTATGTATTAAGTTTTTCCAAAATTAAAAAAGGTATAAAACATTACTTTTATAAAACTTGGATGGACTGAAAAACAGTGGAAACGTGTCCTCGGTCAGATGAGTTCACATGGGTAAAGGTGTAAAAGTCAGCAGTCCATCAGTGTCCACAGCATGGGTTATTTATCTATGTGTGAAGGTATTTTGGAGCATTTCTGTTGTTTGATTCATCTTTAAAGTTTTACAAATAAAAGACAGCTGCTGGTTTCAAATGATGTCATATACTGTAATATAGTTCTTTTTTTCTATATTAATAAAGTATCGTTAATGTAATAAAGCAGATTTGTAATCTCATCTTCATGGCTCCAGTGGTAAATCATGTCCTATCACTAATTCATTACTGCAGGTCCTTCGCTGTGGGAAACTGCTGTGTCAGATTGTTGTGTCTCCCCAGCTGTTGGCAGCTGACATCACATTATAGAGTCTCTAGAAAGCCTGACAGAATGTTGTACTCATAATGCCATTTATCTGTCATCACATTTAGCCTAAAATTAGGAGCAGTGTTTGAAAAGAGTTATCACCATGTTATTAGAAATACAGTATGCTTCTCTTTGTTGTTCCATGCCAGCACACACCATTTCACTCCTGACAATGGAAGTTGATTATTATGCAATTCCTTCTCCAGTTCTCAAACTTAGAGAGTTTGTATGGAGGGCTCACATTTTAGTTCCCAAATCTTGAAAATACAGAAGTAATTATATTTATTTGGATTTACTGAATATTATACCACCATTTAGTTCTAAACATGTGATGTGATTGGCTGATTCTATGAGTGCCAATATCTCCTAATTTACACATTTTGTGTAAATTAGTTGGTATTACTCCACATTGTTTGCCTGTCTTGCAATGGCTGCCTATACACAGTTTAATGGAAAAAGGGTTTAAAATGGACGAATGTTTTTGGTGCTTCCTCATGAATGTATGTGTAAAATGTGAGAAAAATGTAGGATATGGGCCCTTTAATCAATGTTGATATTGCCAGTATCTCAAAAAATAACATTATTCCAACTGAGATTGTGTTATACTGTGGAAGATCTTCACTGGTCTACTGATGTACTCAGCTATGACAGCAACTCTCTAGGGCCAGTATCTCATGGTGTAGCACTCTCATGTATTATTAAGCCTGCAGTTTAAAGGGTTAAATATATGGGCACTTCTTGGAACAAAGACCCCACTTTTCTTGACATGGGAATGTTTTGAGGCAGAAATGGGCCCATTAAACGGCGTTAAGTGACAGCTTTATTTCTGTGCAGCCACACATTGCTCAGTCAGGGACTCTCTTTTCTGTGTGGATGTTTTAATTTGTGCTGCTGGGCAAGTTGGAGGTTATGGATGTGTTCGGTCTGTGAGCTGATTGATTTCCAGCCTGCTCATCTTCCCACAGAGATCCAGGAGAGGACCCATCTCATCGATCTTTCTTACTGTCTCTCTTTCTCGCTCTCTCTATCTCTCTCACTCTCACTCTCTTTCCCTATTCTCTCTATTTCTCTCTGTTCTCTCTCTCTCTCCCTGTTCTCTCTCACTCTCTCTCTCTCCCTCCCTGTCCTCTCTGTCTCTCTCTCTCTCCCTCCCTGTCCTCTCTCTTCCTCTCTGTTCTTTCTCTCATTCTCTCTCTCTCTGTTTCTGCTTTTGTGCTCTCTTTCACTCCTCTTTCTTTCTCTATGTTTTTTTCTTTCACTCTCTGTCTTTCTTCTGTTGCTCTCTGTATTTCCTCTCTTGGTTTTTGTATTGTTGTCCTCTTTCACTCCCTCCTCTCTCATTTGCTCTTTCAGTTTTTGTCTTTTCTCACACTTGTTCCCTCTATCTGCCTTTTCACTCTTTCTTTCATTCCCCCTCTCTTTCTCTCTCTCTCTCACTGTCTGTCTTTCTCTTTCTGTGCATATGTCTCTCTCTATTTCTATTTCAGTTTTTTCCTCTCTCAGTCTCCCCCCCCCTCTTTCTATTTTCAATCTTTGTCTTCTCTGACAGTTTCTGTTGTCTCTCTCTTAGCCTTGTGCCCTCCTGCTCCCATGTTGCTCCGTTTGAGTGACTTTCAGCAAGTCATCACACTCACAGGCCAGGGTAACAGAACACCTCTCTGCCTCCATCTCTCCTCTCTCTTACACTCTTTTCCTCTGTCCGTCCAGCTTGCTGAAAGCCGTTAGGGAGTTTGTTTATGCCGCAGATGTGCAAAGCAGGAAATGGCCGATCAATAGTGTTACATCATACAGAGACACAAGACCATGCGGAAGGTCTGTGACAGTGTAAAGCTGCTTTGGCAGCGCTCTCCAACACTAGCCTTGTCCTTTTGGAAAGTTTCTCCTGGGTGTTCATTATTAGCATCTGGTTGTTCCAGAGGAGCTCTCTTTTGAAGTGAGCTATAATGAAGGCCATGTGAAATCTCCGTATGATGAGTGAAGCTGGAAGCATTGCTGAAACAGTTCCTTCATGTTCTGTATGTACCATCCTTTAATTAAAGAGCCCATCGAGAAAAATAGCCTGAGAAAAAAAAGTCTGTGTTTTCAAAATAAAAGACGCCATCAAATTAGTGAATATGTTACCGCTCATGCCACAGTCTAACAGTACACACATGGAAACTGAATAATAAAAACAGCTTATTTTCAATGCATCATGGTTTTCATGTCACACATGTGGATGATTTAAGTAGTTTTGTAAAACAAAAAACATCCTTATGTAAAGTGAAAGTGAAAAGTGACTTATTTTGACATTGTGAATTTTGTCATGTTTGTCATTCACTCACACAAAGTGCACCACAAAAAAAAGTGACCTTTCCATTTAACCCATCATACGTGAAAGCGTGGAGCAGTGAGCAGCTATGAGAAGCACCTGGGAAACTTGCTCAAGGGTACCTCAGTGGTACCTGGGCCAGGACTGGAACCTGCGATCTTCTGTTCACAAGGGCAAAGTCCTAACCGCTAGGCCACCACTGTCCTAGAATATAAATTCTAGAATATGTAATGTTCCATAAAAAAATTGCCCTCTGCTCTTATGAATGTTTCAGTTATGAAAGACAAACATTACTCCTACATCATCCCTCTTACTATGAGAAGGTCAAAACATATGACCCACGTGCTGAGATGACAGACAGACAGTGTTTCTGTCTCATTGCTCGTGATACAGGGCCGCTCTGATAATGAAAATGCTGATGTACTGACACCTAATATTTGACATTCATCTCACATTCCCTTCTGACTCACTATGTGAACCAAGTAGCATGGCAAATGTGTTACCACTGGCCTCCACCGCATAGTAGATACTGTATCATGACTTTCTGGTGTTTCTCAAACCTCATGATTACAATCACCTTAAATAACCTTGCAGTCTATGTGTGTGTTAGATTGTCAGGGGTGATTACAGGGTTCTTTTTTTTGACACATGGGACCAAGAAGTCACTGGACATGGAAAATCAGAAAATGCTATTGGAAATAAATACAACATTGAAAAATTGGCTAAGAAAACACTGGGTACAAATTACAGGCTCCACTTATAGCCTGTTTGGGAAATGATGGTGCCTTTAATCTTTAAAACAAACAAAAAAAAACTGATTAAGTAACTTCTTTATTTTTATTTATTTTTTATCAAAATCACACATTAAATTGAAAGGGGGATCCATGTAGAAAGTATCTAGGCTACTTTCAGCATATCACATTATAGACACAAACTTAGACAATTTGTTAAAAAAAACTAAAATAATTTACAGATACTGGAAAGATTTGCATACTTAAAGTGCTTTGGGACCTGAATTGGACAAATAAAATGTACATTTTAACATAAATGTGTCCCAATCCCCTGCAAACAAACAAATCTCTAAAACAAATTGTAGTTTCAAAACTATTGGACATATGTTGAAGGTCCACTTTTTTTTTTGTTTCTGATGGAGCTGATTGTCAAAGTTAACAGAGTCTGTCCAGCTGTTTGAATGTTAAGAGCTAAAAAGCCTTTCACATGAAGCAAAGTGAAGTGTAGTTATTAATGCATGCACACATAAGTTAAGCTCTATTGTACTTGAATCCCAGGCAAACTGATGATGTTAGAGTGGAGGCTGCATGCCCGATTACACACTACCACACTAAACAGTATTTAAAAAACAGTATACAACCACTACAAATACATTCAGTAATGGTAATGTGTAAAGTACAGAAATGTGGGTTTGAGATGTAACTGTAGTGATTTATTAGCCCAGATAATTACCATAAATATTAAGATGGTTAAAATAATAACATAAATAGTACAAAAAACTTCTTACTCTGTGTTTTTAGATTAGAGACTGATGCATAATCGTATGCAGCAAACAAAATGAGTCTCCTGTGCTGTTCTGGTCAATTGTTGTCTCTCCAAATCTCTGTCTGCTGCAGTTAATTATTTCATCTGTATTTAGCCTGTTTTGCAATCAGATGAACACCTATTTGACTACAAATATGAAGATGAAAGGTTTGTGAATAATTCAAATAGTTGATAGCGAATCTGCTAGCTCACATTTGTTGTCTTTTTGTTTTATTTATTTTATTTATATATGCTGTGGCAGTTGTGATGATATTCTGTTTGCACAATACTACTTGCTTGTAGGTCCAGTAAATAACTGAGAAAGTAGATTTAATTGCATTTACATTTATGGGCCAATCAATGAAATTTGAGGTAGGAAGGAAATTGTAAACATTTTTTGGCCAGATCATTGCTTTAAAAGCTTTTGTATATTCGCCACCACCCATATGTTCAGGGGACATCTGAAAAAGAGCCACTTTAGAAGAATGTTAAATATATTGATATCTTCAACTGGTACTTAGCTGATCCATGCTAAAACATAGCTGTCAATACAGTTATGCTCCCAAGGGATCTGGTGCTAACCAGGCTGTCTTCTTCTGTCTTTTATTTACTCTCTCTGAGGCATTCATTTAGTGGAGCGGGGGCTAGCTCTGTGAACTGACTTGGATGAGCCTATTAAAATGTAGTCTGAGCTCACGCTGTGACTCATGAGTGTATCTGTGAAGTGTTTACTCATTCAAACATTTGACCCTATCTCCTTAGCTACAGGCATGGACAACGCTGCGGACAAGCCTGACAGGGCACACTCAATACCCTTCAGTGTGACTTTGAAAGACCCCAGTGAGGTCACTCGTTCTTTGCAGAAGCATGGGAAACACTTAATTGGATAGAGGGTTAAGTTGGTAATAGCATTATGTTTCCAGGTATGATGATAATGATATCATATTAGAACCATCTGTGCCTTTCAGTGGTTTTTAAACCAGCACACAGGGACCCCCTGATGGTCTACATTTAATGCGCTATTCCTATAATGATTTGGCATGGAATAAAAATGTAGGCCATCATGTAGATCTCTGAGGTTCTGAGTTTGAGAATCAGTGTTTTAGAGCATTATGGCTGCAAATGAGTTATGTGAGACTGAAGTACCTTTTTTTTCTACACTCTCTGAAAAAATTTTATTAAACTGTCACTTAGGTGATACCTCTTACTTCACTGGGGCTTTAATTTTAAGGGGAAATATGCTGTATGTTTGGTTATGAAACATTATTTTACCTGACCTTTATCTAAAACCTAAAGCACTAAACTAAACTCTAAAAAGATGTAAACTATGTATAACAATTTACATCTCATAAAGCAATTATTAGCAATTATTTTAACATGAAAAACATCAAAGTATGTACTGATAAAGGTCATAAAGAATAAAACTTAATGGATAATAAATCAAACATAATGCAAGGTCTAACAGGGTCTAATTAAATGAGATAGAGTGTAGCAAGATTTTAATAAACCATTGAAATAATATAGTAATATAATAATAGTCCTTGTCCATAGGACACATAGGGCACAGCAGCTGTCCTGAACATTGCGTGGACAGTTTATGATGACTAGACCAATAAAGATATGTATTTATTTACTTGTTTGTCTGTTTGTTTGTTTGCTTGTTTGTTTGAACTTCAAAAATGCACTGCTTCATTGCCTCCAGGTTATAAAAATTACAACTACACCATATAAAGTGTTAAAATGGGTGAAGTAACAGGAGAAACTGCAGTTGTGAAAGGAGCGCCAGCTTGCATACTGGTGCTTCATTGAAGACCATTGTGCATTGCTCAGCTGTTTATTCCCCTATTTTGTCACCAGATTAATGAGCTTCCATGCACTGCACACAGTGAAGAGGGTTTCTCAGACTCACAGCACTGCTTTCCTCTCATTTATCTGGCCGCAGTCCCTCCTGGTACATAGTTCCACTACAGCTGTAAAAATGCATTAAAGCCTCACAGATCAATTTGAAATAACAAGGTTTTGAATGAATGCT
>JBBPDA010000138.1:3883720-3916692 GCA_037974385.1 Arnoldichthys spilopterus
ATAGTTCCACTACAGCTGTAAAAATGCATTAAAGCCTCACAGATCAATTTGAAATAACAAGGTTTTGAATGAATGCTTAATTCCCATGTTCCCCCCAATGAGTAATTCCCATGTACGCTCTCTCGTATACAGAGAAATGGTAAATCTTGCCATTTTTGTCAAAGGGGTCAGCGTATTGGACTGTTCTAAACATGTTACAGTCCGGCAAAGACACATGTTGGGTAGTGGTGACTGTGCCACGCTCCACACATGGCGCTCAAAGACAATGATTTACTTGCCCAAAGCCCATTGGAAGACAGGATCCCTCTGGAGACCAGACATTCCCTTGCAGTTCATTAAACAAAGCTCCAGTGCTGAGGGTGTAACAGCTGCTCACACTGGACTAAGGCCCAGCCTAAGAGGCTGGCTTATGGCTGGAAATGTGAGAGGGGGCATCCTTAAATAATGATAGCTTTGTGGCATTAAAGGATTTGTTCAGCCAAAATCAAATTTACACATCAGCATGGCTAACACATAAGAGATGAAATCCAATAGTCCCAAATTAGCCCTCTGTGAACTGCAACATAATAAATGGTTGCTATAATCTCTTCATGCACATGAGCTTTCTATTGCTTCTATAAAGTGGAATATAACCTTGTCATTGTGAATACTGCAATACATGTACCTTAGTGGTGCTTGTGCCAGTTGGGGACTTAAACCGGTGACCTTTAGATCACCCTAAGTGTTAAACAAGCACTTCTTTAAAGAAAAATAAACTGCCTATAGGAAAAATGATCAATGTGGATGCCTCTTTTAATTGGTAGGGTCAGCTAGTTCAGTCACACTTATTGCTTAACAGCAAAGCCTTCACAAGTTTCTTCAACAAACTGTAGCAGTAGTCTTGGTTATACTGGAAAGCTCAGTAACACTGCTGTGTCCTAAATCATACTAACCAGTCTGCTTCTTTTGCACCTAGTGGTTAGGACATTGCCCCTGGGACCTAAAAACCACAGGTTCAAGTCCTACTACTACTGAGGCGCCCTTAAGCAAGGTACTGTCCGACTACACTGCTCCCCAGGCACTGTTGATATGACAAATTGTAATTTTTACTTCAGTTTATTTTCTCCTTAATAAAAAGCTGAATGTGGTTGAAAAACATTTTGTGGATGTATTTACAGAAAAAAGTTGGGTGCCTATTGAATTCTAGTGTTTGGCACTGATCTCTATAATTGTCATTCCTTGTTCTGCTTCTTACTAATTCTGGATCTGCTCATTGCTGGCTCTTCGGTTGGATGACAATAACATGAACTCCTCTCAAATGTAACACTTAGTTCACTAAAAAAAGAGAGAAAACACAGGGTGGAGTGCACACATAAAAATTGCTGATCACCTATATCTGGAGAGAATGGAAAACTATGTCAAATAGACTTTCCACCAAACTGTTCTTCTGAGGGGTTGGTATTCATCTAACAATAAACAACAATGTATGAGGAACACAGTGTTTTCAGAGAAAACATAACCATGGGCCAGCCTTGACTTCAGACTGTGTTTATTGAGAGAAAAAGAAAGTGAAGTGAAAGAGATGATTTGTTATTGTGAAAACACCCCATCACAAAAGTGCACCACAACAAAATGTAACCTCTGCATTTAACCCATCCACACCTGGAGCAGTGGGCAGCTATCAACAGCACCTGGGGACCAATGAAGCCGGATGGTACTTTGCTCAGGGGTACCTCAGTGGTATCTGGGCCTGGACTTGAAACTGTAACACTCAAGGGCAAGTTTCGAACCGGTAGGTCACCACTGCTCATGATTCCACTAATTCACTGACAGTAAATCAGCCATAACATAACCAAACTCTTATCTGCAGTAGAGAGAAGGTAAGGAGACTGGGGAAACAAGTATAAGTATGCACACTAAAAATGGATCTAAACATGACTCAGAAAAGGTTAAGATGGGGATGTTTCCCTGCTGCACTGCAGTGAGGTCAATACAAGGTACAGAGACTTGACTTGAGGTTGGATGAACAGAACAGCAAGACAGAAAAGACAGCAGTGATAAATAACACACACAGACACACACACACACATGCACACACACACACACACACACACACACACACACTGGCCCCCTGCAGTTCTTTTACCTCCTATTAGCAGAATTCAGCCTCTTTTTTAAGTGTGGGGGATGTTTTAATAAGAGCTAGCGCAATACAAAGGAGAAAAGCAACATTGGCCTCCTCTGTGTATTCCAGTGTGAACTGCATGGACAAACAGCTCCACCCGCTTTCTTTCATTGCCCACAACTGAGTGGCACTGAACTCTAAAAATAGTCATTCCCCATTCTGCTCTGTGCTATTTCCAGATCCTCTCACCACCAGCTCTTCCACTGGCTGACAATACCATCAGCTCTTCTTATTTTTAACACTTAGTTCACTGGAGAAAAGAGAAAAAACACAGGAGAATGCAACGAAAAATAAAGCACTCTAAGACAACCGGGCATTTGATGAATCAGCTGAAAGTTGGCCCCCTCGTTATAGGGATCAATAGGAAGCCAGATGGAGTTCCCATGGATCCTAGCAGCTGACACAAGCTCTGATGACTGGTTGTCACATATCATAGGACATGTATAGGCCTCATTTTGAACAGACACTAAGTGAAATGCTTAAAGTAAAATATTATACTCCATCTCTAGAGAATCTACAAAACGCACAGAAAGCCAGAAAGCTATTTCTGTGCCATTCACAGTCTGGTACTGTTAAAGGAAAACTCCACCGTAACTTAATTTGACCTCCATTGTGTCTGTTACCACAGATAACGAATTTGATCCATTTTCCAGTACTTTATTATATAAATTACTCCAGGAAAAGAAAGTGTGTTGACTGAGCCCATGCTTATTATAGAAGCAAGTGGGCAGTTGCTGAATTCTGTAAAGAAATGCTTGACATTTGTGACTATACAACACAATATTCAAACTTCAGCTTCAACACATCACTCTATAACAGTACAGATGGTAGGATGAGAGAAACTGAGTACTGTCAGCTCTAACCTTACAATATTTCATCCAAATTTCAAACACTGGTGCAGCACAGTAAAAAACAGTTCTGGTTAGTGTCACTTTTCCTACATTTTTTGTGTCGTGTTTATGGTGCTCAGACAGAGCTTGTGATCATTAAACTGGTAATGAACACCCTTAACCCTTTGAGGAGAAGGAACACAAGTATGGGATGAGCCCTGGCTGACCCTGGGGAGCACCATCACATAAATTTGATTCAGGGATTTTTCTGTTTGTATTCGCACAGCCAAAAAAATGTTGAAGTGACGTAATCCAGCTGATGGCTGGTAAAGCCATAATATAAGATGAAGGATGCTGTGATCAGAGCACTTAGACACATCAAACTGTGTTGTATTTCATTAGTCTCTTACTGACTCTTCTTTTTCTTCTTTTGGCTGTTCCCTCTGTTTCCATTTCTTTCTGTCCTCTGAATCTCCTCTTGTACATCAGTTGCCTCCATGTCATCTCACACTGCATCTATAAACCTCCTCTTTGGCCTTTCTTTTTTCCTCTTGCCTGGCAGCTTCATCTTCAACAGCTTTTTCCCAGTATACGTAGCCTCTCTCTTCTGCACATGTCCAAACCAACACAACCTCTTACTGACTAAATAAAGCCTGGATTTCACTGCTTTTCACATGTTTTTTCCAAGTGCTAAGAGCTGTTGTTGACATTGCTAATATTTTACATGGTTTAAAAATGGCGACTGCAGTGGGACTCCATTCTCTGTACACTTTTGCCTGGACAATTATTTCTCACTTCCTCCAGTGGTTCTAATAACTATGAAAAAGTTTCTGAAGTTTCTTTTGAAAGTGCCTATTGTTTACCTCACAGCTGCAGTTCTAAACTAAATATGCACAGTTTGGACACCAAGCATGTCTTTGCTGCTAGGTAATTGGAAATGCCTTTTTACTGAACTGCTGCTTAAATTGGAAAAGAACCTTTGCATCATATATATAAAAAAAACTTTTTATACATTAAAATGATTCACAACAAAGACTTTGCTTCATGGCATCACACAAGTAACCCTTTGTCAATTGACAATTGCAATCAATTTCACTTTGGTTCCTTTCATCAAATAAAAGAAAGTGGTTTTTTGTTAGTTTGACCACACATTTTTTTTTCTTCAAAACCCATCTAGTCCTGGTAGGCTTGTATCCAACACAGTTTAATAGTTCCTCTACCTCAAAACACTCCTAAACCTAAAAATATAGCAAATGAGATGATTCAGGTATATTTGACCTGTGAAATCACCCCCAAAGTGGGCAGGACATTGGCCCACAAGGACTTTGCATCCCTAAATTGTGCACATCTGCTTTAGCATATAGTAAAAATGTGGCCTTCACATGAACCATGCTGATAAAGACTACAGGAAACTTAACTACTTTAGGCACTATGATTAGACAATAGTGTGTATTTTCATCATGCATCAACCTCTGGCCAGCCCGCAAGCTCTGTAACCTATCATTTGAATGTTGGCTGAATAAAGGACTTTGGTACAGACTGCCCAACACTTAATTACAGAAATGCTTTATCTATTGTTGTGCCTGCCTGCTACTGTGTGATTTAGCTCTAACAGGTATGATTACATGATATTACATAAAACAATAGCTTGTCTGCTTGAATGGGATTATGACCAAATGTTTATATCAGTGAAATCTCTTTGTATACTGCTTTCTGATATTGTGGCATAATGACCATCATAACGAGCCAAATGTGACATGTTAAGTAGAATGAACAAGTGTTAGTGATCTGCAATTTCTGTATGTGATAGTGTCTTTTAGTTTAAACCCCTTACGAGCATTGTTATTTGGCAATAGACTTTAGTAAAGATTGACAAAATGAGCAGATAAGAATTGATAAATACACTTGACTCAGCATTCATAAACAAACTAGTGCTCCAACACAACTACTACATCCTTCAATATCTAGAACTTTCATTGCTGAGACCTGCTGACAAGACACACACAAGCACTACCAGCTGTTCCTGTTTATTGTTTCTCATTGATTTTTCCCCCTGTATTCATGTGTAGATGATTTAAATGGAGCTACACTTTTAAAATAACACTATAATGAAGTGGTTCTTTTACTGATTCAATATTGCAGTCATGTGGGACCAATGTACACATTTGGTCCTGTTCGTGTTTTCTTTTGGTTTTCCATGTGGTTTCCGGTCTCATGTCTGTGTTTAGTCATGCCCTAGTCCCGCCTTGCACACCTGTCCCTTGTTTCCCTAGTCTCCTCCTGTGTCAGGTGTCTCTCATGTGTGTTCCCTATTTAGTCTTCTGTGTTTTCCTCAGTCCTTGTCTGCTCTCTGAGATGCTTATCCTGTCAATGTCATCCTGTTGGACTTACCCTGTTGTATGCATCCTGCTGCTGTCCATACCCTGGTGATCCGTCATGTATGTTATGTTTCTAGATCTTTGTTAATTAAACATCATCCGTAAAATACCAAACTCCTGCACTTGCTTCCAAATATCCACAACTCATTACAGAATCAAATAATTCAAGGCACATATTTTTCAGTGTATAGTGGTGTTTTGTATTCAGGGTTGGAATGGAATACCTATAATGGGAATACATATTTAGATTTTCATAAATGAAGTGTCTAAATTCAGTTCATGTTACATTTTAATAATTAAGTATTTACAAAACAGTTACCTTTTACAATTCATTGTAAAATTCACTTTTTACAAGTTCAAACTACTGTTGCTGAGTTCATGAAACCTGTAGTAGCCCTACCCAGGCAATTGTAGGAAGAAACAGTGGACAGAAGCTGCAATAAAACACAAGGCATTGCCAGTTTTACAGTCTCAGTGATAATAAGTGCATGTAGCTCCTGAAATGTGATATACAGAATTTGTTGACTAAACAGGAGCTGTGGAGAAGAACAGTGCTCTTGTTTTCTATGTAGTTTGCATGAACATTCTAGCCATTCCCTAGCAGGAGCAAACTAAATAGATGTATATTTACATGTTTTATTATGTAATGTAACAAACCTGCAAGGGTGCATTGGAGTCCATATGACCTGTACATTATAAATACAATGGTGTGGGAAAGTACAAATACAGCAGTGAACTGTGTTTAGAAATGCAGTAAATTGTTTTGTATATATAATAGAATAAGTAGAATACTGTATTTTTAATAATCTTTTTTACTGAACCGTCCACTGAAAGGTTCTTTAAAGAACAGGTAGTGGTTCTTCTATGGCATTTCTTTTAAAAACCCTAGGGCATCTTTATATTTAAGAGTGTGTGCTTAACATTACGGGGATAATGGGGATAGTTATGTAAAAGCACTAAAAAGGTGACCTCCATAGCTTAAAAAGAAAGCGCAAACCTGGATAACATCCTGCACAGCAGTGATGGACAAGTAAAGTGTTTTCTTCTTTTGCCAGTGTTGGGGAGATTTCACTATGCTCAGCGGTTTTTTTGCTCTATCACACGTTAGACAGGAGCTCACATGCAAAAGTGTCAGTGTTTTCCTTGTGAAGCCTGCGTTTTTGTTTTTTATTTATTTCGAGAGCGCAGTCAAATGCAATGAGACCAGAATGGCCTATGTATAGCACCAATCCAAGGTATAGCCACTTTTCCAAGGCTTTCACTCTTGACACTCCACGTTCTGTTGTTCACACACATTTACTGTTTTTTACTGTTTAAGATTTAAAGAACATTTTAAAAACATTATTTTAAATGAGCCTCTTTTTAGTTTCCATAGAGAAATGATTCTCTGTACTTTACCCATCCGAAGCAGTGACCACACAGTAAAGTAATGTTTTCCTCGAAAGTACACCAAGCCACAATACATAGAGTATATTGTTCCTGTCAGACAAAAACCTTGTATAAGTAATTAAGAACCATTCATTTTGCTCTGTTCATCGTGAAATGTTGACGCAATGTAAATATCAAGCAGTTGCTTTCAAATTCTGTAAAATATACTTTAAAAAAAGACAAAAATGGAGATAGAAGGTTTTTGGCCCCTTCATTTTTGTTAAGAGTGTTGATGAGTCTCCACTGGAACGAGTGCAGGCTATCAGTGTGGGTTAAGCTGGGTAGAGAACACAACTGCACAAACTGCAGCCTTACTGCACAAACGCTCTTCTCTGGTGCTTTACAACAAGCACGTGAGCCGGAACGCCCCCGGAGGACGAACTGAGCGTGCGCTCGAGGGCGTGGAGGTGGGTGGGGTGTAGGGGCGTTGACCCGGAGGAGTGTTTAGCACCCTGGACAGCGCAAGCGCTCACTCTAACCGTCGTTATCTCCTCGTTTGCGCCAATGGACGAAGGTGCGCACGGAGAACGCGGGTCGCGCGGCTTCAGCCATGCGCCCAGGACGTGAGTGAGCGCCGTTTCTCGCGGGGGTGTGGGGGACAGTGAGTTGATCGCCGACCCTGGCGGGAAGGATGCCCGAGCGAGGATGTGTAACAGCCGCAAGATCATCTGCAGCCTGCTGGTGCTCTCGGTGCTGGAGATGGGGCTCGGCGTGTCCAGCATCGCGCTCGGCGCGGTGGGCATCAGCAGGGCGCACGCGCGCCACAAAACGCAGCAGGGCGACGCGTCCCCGGTGTGGAGCGGGGTGTGTGTACGTTTCAGTTTTAATTGTGTTTTGTGGAATGCTGTTACCTGCCGTTGCCGCGTTTCGCTCTCGAGAAAGGTTGTGTCGATTAACTACACACTTTTTTTGACGCAACATCTTAAAACACGCGAGTGCTGCTTTGAGCGCATCTGTTTTTAGAATGTAGGAAGATTTCCAGCGCTCAACTTCTCGCCAATGGGCTGTTTTTGCTCTCTCCATCGCCCCTGTACACTCCTCTACCTGCACCCCTTCATAATTCCTTCCCTAATTCTCATTCTCACTCTTCTTAGAAAAGAACTTGCCTGATGTTGAGCTCATTAGTTGGTTTCCACTTCAGTCTGTGCAGCCTTTTGCTTTCATCATTCATTAATAACTTTATGTCCAGTCTTTCCTTCGATTAGCTCATTCCTAACTGCTTTTTGTGTTATTGTTGTCTACTTGAGGAAGATGGCTCCCTCATTTGATTCTGGTTCCTCTCAGCGTTCCTTCTTCTTGCTTCTTGCTTGCTTTTTCTTGTCACCTCTGGTTTGGTTATTAAGGGGTTTGGACTGGATTTGCTTCTTTGAAGCAAGAAAAATGGAACCGAATCGAATTTTCAGTGAAGTTTTTTTTCCAAAGTCATGGTTAATTTGACTTTTGATTTTTTCAAAACAGTGTGTTGGAGATTCCTGTGGTTACACTTTAAATTCATTTCTATAAAATGTTTAGTTTTAATAACCAGCTTCTGCTATTGGAATATTAGCAGGTTTTGGGTACACTATATGTCCAGAAGTTTAAGGGTATTGGCAGTAAGTTTATCACCGTTTGGCTTTAATAACAGTCATTCTTCTAGGAAGATTCTACACTAGATGTTGGACAATTTACAGTGAGAAGGTGATTGCATTAGTGAGGTCAGGTACTTGATACTGGATAGAGCTGCAGAGGAATGCAGGTCCACTGTTCCACAGCCCAGGGCACCTTAAAGTAAGGAGTGTCTGGATATTTTTGGATAGAACAATATTCTATGTTCCTTGTAAGCTGCAGATCCTTATTGGGCAGTGGTGGTGTAACAGTTAGGGAGTTGCCCCTCTACCCTAAAGGTTGCTGGTTCAAATCCCAGACCGGTACAACTACCACGGAGGTACCAGTGAGCAAGGCTCCATCCCTAAGCACCAGGGGTGGCCCATGTCAGCTGTCCACTGCTCCTACATGGATGGGTTAAATGCAGAGGGCACATTTTGTTGTTGTGCACTCTGTGCTGTGGTGTGTTCACAATAAAAAATAATCGCTCACTTTCACTTATCTTGACCCATGGATCCTTCAATACAAAACGAACCTCTGGGTTCTGAATGATACAAGATGACATATTGTTTTGATTACATGTACATTTGTTGCAATGAACTGAGCAGGTTGTGATTATTTGTCCTCCTGCACTACAGAATAAATTGCCTCATTATTTCATCAAGCTGTCATTGGTTGGGCTGATTCAGATCTATGCACTGGACATCAACACCAAAGCAAGCTGAAGACATGAACCCAGATGTGCAGCCAATGTTATTTTAGTGCCTTAAGTAAAAGGGACTGGAGCTCTTGAATTTCTAAAGCAAGCTTTTTTGTGCTTTATTTCCAAATGTTGCATAATGTAAGCTCACCAGATAATAATTTGTTGCATGCATCATACCTTGTCTAAAACTTGGTTACGCACCCCCTTGGCCTATTAACAGCATTCATCCTGTCAGACAGGAAGCTTGTCTCACCTGCTGCTCCACACAGTGTCCTGGTGTTCCATCATATCCATTAAACCAGTTTCACACAGACACGCAAAACAGTCTTAAAATGAAGGAGTGTCAAGATTGTGCTCTGCCTGGACAAGAAGTACAAAGTAAGTAGAAGAGTGGGCAAAAACGGACAAGAACTCTCTCTCGAGATGCAGGTTCAGTAAAAGATTTATTTAATTTAATGCTGCAGCTACAAGGCTAATGATGCTAACAAACACTAGAATTAAATAGTCACCCAAGTCTTTTCTGTAAAAACATAGCTAAATGTTTTCTTAGCACACTCAAACTGCATCTGGCTTTTTATTAACGTGGCACAGATTGTCAGTGTGGTTTAAGGTGTAGTATGACTTGAGCTACACTGTGAGCTATACAAAAGAGCAACAAGTCCACATGTAGCTCAGTACTGAACATTTCTATACAACATTTTCACAAACAGTGTAAGGGCTGGCGCCCTGCCAAGCCGGCAGGGGCTGGTTGGGAGCTTCGTTTTGGCAACCTTTCTGGCCGGGGGTGTTGAACGATGTGTTGCCATGGTTACGTCAATCGTGCTTACGTGTTTCAACTGGGCAAAAGCCCTTATAAGCATGGTTGCCTGTTCAGGGGGCGCGGAGTCCTTGTCTCTGGTACAAGTGTGGCTAGCAGTTTTTGTGTTGGCTACACCAGAAATTTGGTAAAGGCTGTTGGTGCTTCTGTTGTCATCACGAGGGTTCTGTTCCCCTATTTTCAGTAGCAGGGGGTTTCATTCATTTCCGGCTAGCAAGCGCCAGCTGCACCAGGGAGGCTCGCATTTGGGTTGGCAGGCTCCTGGGTATGGTCAGTTGGGGCACGGGAACCCTGCATATGTTCCTTGCAGGCTCCTGTGTGCTGTTGGCGTGGCGCGATGGGCACACTTCTTATTATTGCTAAGAAGTCGCATTCCTGTTTCGTGCGTGCTCTCGCGGGTCCATGCTCAAAGCACTCTCAGCCCAGCACCCGCATCCTTGGATTTTGTTGTATTGTCCCTATATCCCAGGTGTCTCTTTGCCGGTGTTCTGAAGAACTGTTCTACCTTGTCGAGTTGTCCTACCATAGCGTGTTTTTACATATGTTTGTTTGGAATGGTGCTACACTATGTTGATACACTGTTAGACCTTACGAAAACATCATACCATTTAAAAAAAAAAAAAAGGTAGCACATCTTGATACACTATTAGATCATATCAAAACGTCCTACCACTGTAAAAAAACAGAGATAGCACATCTCAATACATTGTTAGACCATTTCAAAATGAACTACCACTGCTAAACCTTCTATTTTACACCTCTATCTCCAATGCAACGTAGGATAGGTTTATGGGTAGTTTTCAGCCATTGAAAAAAGCGTGAAGTCTCTGTGCGCATGCACAGTACCCAATGGTAGGACGTTTCGATGGGTAGGATGAAATGTTAGAACACTTCTGTTGGTTACCAGAGCTGTTCCTTTGCCCGTTTAACTTCCTGCAGGGCTTAGCTGGTGTGCACATTTAGCTAATTCACTCAGTGTTTAAATCTGATGTTGCTGGAAAGTTTTATTTTCTACCTGTTTTCGGCATAGGGCCAATCAACTTGTCTAGTCTCGTGACAGGCTCTCCTCTCCTCCCTGATGTGAGCGGGGAGGCATGTCTTCCCCTTCTGCACTTGGCTCCTCTGAAAACTCTCGTTACAAACAGTCTCAATAAAAAAAGTGCTGATAAAAAATAGGACTGTTTTAAATATGAATCTGATCCAAAATCAGATCAGGTTTTCCAACTATGGTGTGATCAAAAATTTCTTACAGAAAGAGGGAGCAGCAGTAAAATATAAATTAAAAATATGCATTATTAACATTCAAATTCCCATCAATGATAATTTATCAAGAATAACCATTTTAATGGCTTTGTGGTTTATGACTTACATGCCTGGACTGTCATATGTATTGCAGCTCTAGCATTTTGATTAATAAGTGAAATCAAACAGTATGTGGATGTTAACTGTCAATAGTTAAGTTTTTTGTCATTAAACTGCTGCCAATTTCAAGGCAGCACCATGGTGCAATAAGAATAAAAAAACATCTCCAATGTAATGTGTGTCTCCTTTTGTTTTCCCATATAGTTCCTCATCTGTGGACTCTGTGGTATGCTGTGTGCGAAGAAAAGGACTGGGCTGGTTGTGAGTACACCTAAAACACTTTCTCTGTTTTCTATGTGTACAATATGTGCAACTTATACACATTGATGTAATGCAATGCAAATTTCCCACTTGTGGGACTAATAAAGGTTTATCTTATCTTAATACTACTACTACTACTACTACTACTACTACTACCAATAGTTTCAATAATACTAATAATCATCCCAGTCACCATGATTAATGTAATGTCACAAAGAAAATAACATATCTGCTTTTTCAGTGTTCAGCAGTTTAGCTGCCACCATTCACAATAAAGTTATAGGCAGTTTATGAGTGTGGGCTACTTTTTTTTGAATAAGGCCCATTATGGGGTCCATTATGGTGCAACCAATCGAGATAGGGGTCATTTACATACATAAGTCATAAATATACTACCAAACACAGCCTACTCAATTCTAAGGCATAAAGTGGGGTTTTTAAATGGGTATATTAAATGTCATGTCAACTGCAGCTTAGAAAAATTACACACAAGGTATATGTAGAATATGGGCCCTTTTAGAACATATTTTACCTCCCAGAAGGTTACTGTTTCTGAGATTTTTTGGACAGTGATGGTATTTTACTTTTCAATGTGATGATGTGAAAGGCAAAAGGCAGGAAATGAAGTAAGATTCCATGCTCCTGGTGCATGTGAGCATTTCAGTGCAGTGGCTTCAACTACAGTCCATGATACTTTAACACCCAACCGTAACACTTTAGAGCCTTGTGCTGTCTGGGGTTGCATTTGTTTAGGAGAATATAATATACAATAACAATACTCCACACATTTCACCACTCTCAACCTGACTGCATGTGTACAGCATCATGCTGCCAAAGGGCTACTGCATGGAGGGGGTGATTCAATTAGGCACCTTGAGAAGTGAAGCGGAGGAGTCACAGGGGAGAGTGTTAATGACAAATCAATAGCAAAGTGAAACCTAGTCTGGAAGGACTTAACGTCTCCCTCTGCCTGACTGCTTGTCTTTTTATCTCTTTCTCTCTCTGTTTTTTTTACATGTCTTTCCCCTTCTGGCTCACTTTCTCACACAAACTACCTGTCCATTGTCTTTAGAACATCCACGTGTTTCCTTTCTATTGTTCTGTCAGTTAAACTGCTCCATTTTCACACCAATTTCTAGATCCTCTCAGAGTTCTCCCATCTCTCTCCTTTTCTCTCCCCCTCTGCCTCTTCCTCACTGATTATTTTACGTGCACACACAACTGAACTGTTTACACACAGCGGACTGGATTGACAACCTCTTGCTCCATAATGGTTTTCTGTGATGGCATTTAGGGCACTCTACCATGTTAGTGTCTGCTGTAAATCACACTCACTCTTTCCACAGCCCCATCAGCCACTGTTTGCTCCAGTAAAGTAGTACAGTATATGAGCCTGGTGCAGGAAATGCTTATCTGAAATTATTTGTATCACTTAACAGAAGCACCAAAGTGCCTAGAGCCCAGCTGGGTGTAGTGAAAGGATAATGGCAATGGGCTTGTATCCAAATTCGCCATATGGCCATTTTAAGGTGTTCTGCAGGTATTAGACTCAGGGCCTCTTTCTACTCTGAGAAAGTATATCCAATCATGACACTGGACTGCGTATTGTGCTATCTATGCTCTGTTTTTTAAAGCGTCTGTTGCTAGATTGGACAAGCTTGGGAATGTTCACAGCTACCGTAATCAATTTTTACTGTAAAAATGTTTGAAAGAATTAAGCTTAAAGAGTATTCTTGATTCAATTTTAAAATTTTTAGTTAAATGAACAAATGAAAAGTTAAGAAATGTGACATGGATGCAATTTTTATGCCACACAAATTTAGGATGAGTTTAGATTTTCAACATTACATTAAGCTTCATGTTTGAAATGTAACAGAGCTGGTGGTTTGGTTACAATTTGGTATGTTGGCAGTGTTCGCTTGATTCCATAACCCTGTCTAGGGATGCAGGAAATTAAAGTTGGGGTGCCGAAATCCACAGTGTACCAAATCCACAGTGTATTTATTTATTTATACACTGTAATATTAAAATATATAATATACAATATAATATTAAAAAGATTCAGCTTAAAGAAGTAAGCAATCTTGAAACTGAATCTTAAATGGTTGAAATTGAAAGTTTTTAGAAAATAAAGCATTTTTTTAAGTATTTTGAGAATAAGTAAGAAAAAGTGAAATCCTGACATTCTGTTAACTTACTCAATTTGAATCTTCCACATGTGTAAGGAAGCACTCACACATAAACACAGACAAAGAGAGAGAGATCCATTTACACTTTTGATGTGGTGTTCTTTAGTGATGCAGTGATAGACTAAATGCATGTTATCACTTCTCAGTGTGTAAAATGAGATTTTGTAATGTTTATAATTTTCTACTGTTTTATAAAGCTTGCTACAACAGTTTCTTTGAAAAAACTTTGTCAGCTATAGTGTAAAGCTTAGCCTAAAATTCTACATCCTACATGTTAAACTAAACAGGAATATAAATACTGGCTCCAGAACAATACATGGTGTGTCTTTACAAATAGCCATTTCCGTTCAGACATATACCGAACACGTTGCCACTGTTTAGGTGTGCTAGAATTTCATAATGTGGTGCACTGTATAGGTAGTAGGGAGTCATTAGTAATTCAACCAGCAATTCAGTCTTTGTCAATCAATGTAAATTATTCACACTGGACTACTACAACAGTACATTAGAGCAGCTACAAGGTTACGTTTCCAGTTTAAGATGCTATCCTACCAACCTGAACCATGTTGCAGTGTTGTGTTGTAGCGGTTGCTTATAGCTCAGCAGGTTAAACCACCTGTGTGTTTTTTGGGAGCAACCATGGCTTGTGGTTGGAGAAGAGGGCTTGCGACTGGCAATGAAAATGTGGGATGTGAGAGAGTAAGCAGTGCTTTCCCTTTCCACATCCATGGGCAAGACACCTAACCACCTGGGTGCCATAGGTGTACACCCCACTGCTCCTGCTCCTGGTGTATGTACACTGGACAAATTCACTGCTCACTGTTCAGTGTGTAAATGGCACATAATCTGAATAAAATAAAATGATTGAAATTAGGTCAAAACAATGACAAATTTGCCATCATGCTTATGTTAATTTAACAAAAACATAAAAATTCTTAACCATATGACTTTTCACATACATGCCAAATAGATCTAGTGTTTCCTGAGTGTGCATGTGTTTTGGACTGCAGCTTGTCATTAAAGCCCTACTGAATGGAATTTTTAGCATCATCTGGTAAAGCTTGTTCAACCCTGCAGCAGTTACTACACAAGATTCTGTGAGTGCAACTTGTATAGGTCAACTGGAACAATTAACGTATAAATCAAGATTGCAGTGTGTTTTGTTATAGACTACATACCCAATGCCTTTAGAGCAATCAGAGCTGGTGTCTGTCATTAATTGAGGGCTCAGTGATAAAGAGAGTCGTGACCGTGGCTCATTGTAATCTGAGGTAAAAGTTACTAGAGAGTGATGAGCTGGCATTTTCGTTGACATTAGATAACCGCTCTGTCTGCAGCCAGTCTGAACAATTAAAAACAACAAGCCAGCACAATCTGTAATGGTCACAAAAAGTGCTCTCCCTTTTTACCTCCATTTCTCATTCATTCTGTTTTCTGTTGCTGACTGCGCTTTAACCTTTGAGATTCTGACATAAAAAAATGGGGAAAACTTTACAATGACAGCTTCTTACAAGAGCAAACTTCTCATATGGCAAAACTCTATGTACATCTAAAGACCTAAGAGGAAAGATGAAAATAAATGGTGTGAATAAGGGTTTCTATGACTATCATTCTTTCCCTCTCTATGGAGGGTGTCTCAGTGAAAAATATACAAAACTTAAGATGATTTTAAAGCAGGAGGTTTGTTGGTTCTCTAATTATTTCGAATAGCTCATTAAGGCTGAACCAAAAGAGTGTTTGCTAATCTACCAATTATTATTTCATTTTTGGTATTTAATGCTTTAAAGCTTATTTAAATTATTCTCTCTCTTCCTGCCATCCCAACACCACCATCATTCAAAGTTACATCCGTGTAACAGATTGTTCTTCTTTTATTGTGCAATAAAACAATAGAAGCTATATCGCCCTCTACACTTCCTGCAGTGTACAACAGATTATATAAACATTACAGAGCAGGAGTGCCCAAACTCTTTGGGGGCCAAGTTAGTGGTGAGTCAAGGTTTAAAATTTCCAAATCAAAAGGGTAAATCATCCAAAATGTCTATGTGTATGTTGTCCTACACTTTGAGTAACTCTCTAAAAGAGAATTAGAATGTGCTGCAACTTACATTTCCAACATTTGGCAGATGCTCTTACCCAGACCAGTGTACATGGGTGCTTTCTAGTCTACAAAGAAAACCTGTTACACAAGTAAACATAGATGTGGATTAAGAGCTGCTAGTCAACCAAGATTCTACCCAAGCTGAGGCTAACCATTTACACAGATAAGACTTTTTAATTTCTGTATAATTAGTAGTATGTTTGTTAGTTCTTTTGGGACATGTAGTTTTGTCCTAAGTGCTCTGTAAAGAGGTGCAGTTCTAACTGTTAGGGGAAGTTTATTCCAGCACTTAGGTGTCAAAACTGAGAAGAGCTTGATGACTTGATGTCTGTCTTCATTTTTTGAGAAGGGTGGTGTCCAGTCAGGCTGAGGACGATGCTCTAAGAGGTGTGAGCTGTGACCCCAGGTTTGATCATTGCAGATAGGTAAACAGGGGTTGGACCAACCTGGCTTTGTAAGCAAGCATCATTGTTTTAAATCTGAAGTGGATGCCACAGGAAGTCAGTAAAGTGTTCTCAGCAGTGGGGTGGTGTGTAAAACTTTTGGTGTACTGAAGACCACACGTTCTGCTGCATTCTGAATTAGTTGTGGAGGTCTTGTTGTCTTCAGAGTAAGACCAGGAGGATAGAGTTGCAGCAGCCCAGTCTTGAAATGACAAGTGACTGGATGACAATCTGTGTAGCTTCAGTTGTGAAGAATGAACAGATTTTCCTGGTGTTGTATACAAGATGCCTGCATGTTCAGGAAAGGTTATTAATGTTAGAATTTGCTGGCAAATTGGCAGAGTGCATTTATTTTTATATAAATTGACATTTTTCCATAATCAGCATCAGTGACAATTAATTGGCTTCTTATTTTATGGTACAAGGAAACAAGTGAAGCCATTTCCATTTGGCCACCAACTCTTCCTGAAGTATATTTCAGTTTGTCAGAACGTCCCTGTGATGATGCTATGAATAATTTATAGCAATTTCTTGTTTTAAGGCAATATGAAATTATCTATTAGCTCATAAAAGATGAATTTGAGTCATTGCAGCCCTTCCTTTACAATAGCAAATGGTCTCTCTCTCTCTCTCTCTCTCTCTTTTTCAGATGATACTGTTCTCGGCCTGCTGCATTTGCGGCCTGATCGGAGGTATCCTGAACTTCCAGTTTGTGCGGGCCCTGGTGAAGCGACCGGATGCTGTGAGCTCCCTGCATCTGGCTGCCATGTCCCTGGCCTGCCTGGGTATCAGCAGCTGCACACTGTCCACTTGGCTCACCTGCCGGCTGGCCAGCAGTGAGCAGCAGCGCATGTTCCTGGAGCGCGAGCACTCGCTGCATCATTCACATGAGATGGCTGAGAAGGTAGAGGAGAAGCGAAGGGGAAGGAAAACTAATGCTACACAACAGCATACACTCTGGCACAACATAGTTATCTCAGAGCAACAAACACAGACTTCAGAGTCTATTTTATTTCAGACTTTTTAAAGACATTACTGTAGATACAGTAGAACTATCTCTCTTCCTCTCTCTCTCTATTTTTCTCAGGAGGTACTGGATAACTCCAGTTGTGGCATTCCCCAGATCACGTACAATGGACACAGTGCATCACCATGACAGTCTGATGTCTTCACAGCCTTGGCAGGACCATCTCTGTGTGATAAGTGGTGCTGACATTTTAGTGGGCTGATGGCCATGAGTGGGGCACTCTTTGGCCCTCCATGCAGACTACAGACCCTGCGTCAGGTAACACAGCTGTAGCAAAAAAGAGATCACCTCTGTGGACTGACCGCCAATCAGCATTCAGTTTTCCGCTGACGTGAAGAGAGGTCATTATGGAATACAGTAGAACAATGACATGCATAAAGCATTGTACTGAAAAGAGCACAACATGAGCATGCATGATCCTTTAATTCTCTCTCTCTTATGCTGTCCCTCCTCCTCCTCCTTGTTGCATTCATCCTGCATCTCTCCATTAATCCCTGGTGATAGGTTACTGGAATGTTGATGCTGAAATTGTAATGCTGACGTATGTATGGCATATTGAATGCTCTGACCTCAAACCTACAAAATGCACAATGTAAAATGCTTGTATAAGGGAGAAATTGTTGATTTACAGTATTTTTATATAGAGGCTTCATATGAAAATGAAATAAAAAGTGTGAAATGCACCTATATGGAGTTGTTATTGGAGTTCATTACAGCAACCCATACAAGTGCACCATGATGCAAATTTAATCTGACCAGAGGAATTGGGATCAATGGTGGGGAGCTACAGCAGTTCAAATGTCAAGTAAATATACACCTGCAGTTAATGCTACCATATTACCATAATACCTCTAATATTTGGGACAAATGTTAAAGAAAAATAATTTGACAAGATTTTTAATTGATTTTTCACCATTATTCATCATGTCACTATTTAATTATAAGGTGTATACTTCTTTAAACTACTGTCATTGTTTATACAGTATGTAGTTACATTCACACAATTTGACTGAAAAACTTGTGTTTTATATCTCAGAAGTAACAACAATGGTGCTTTTATTATAACCATTTGGAACTACTTTCTTGGCAGAAGGAATAAAAGCATATAATCAGGACAATATTTGACACTTAATTGTTTTTAATATTTTCTTTATGTTGCAAAAATGTGTAAAAGAAACGGGTTGTATGTTATCACAAATAAACATACACATCAGTATAGATTTCTTAACTCAGCTCAATAGTGCTTCAGTGCTGTTGTTCACTGGTGTGTGGGTTCGTGTTCGTGTGTGTGTGAGGAGGACCACGGCATCAAAAATAGCCTGGCGCCACTGCTGACTAAGTTCTGCTGTCATTACTTGTCAGCTTGTTACCTGCCACCATGCAGCACTGTCCATTGCTACATAGAAACCCTTTATGGTCATTGTACACTTGCCATCCTGGCTGCCCTTCACTGGTGCCTCTAAGGCTACATCAGGTCTGACGCTAATGGCTAAGAGGGTCAATACTTACAACTACAGTCATTTTGGCAGATGCTCTTATCCAGAGTGTCTTTTAAAAAAACATGCAGACAATAGAAGGTACCATTTCCGGAAAAGCTGGGACATTTTGTAAAAGCAATACAATTTAAAATCTGTGATTTATTAACTCTCTTGATTCTTTATTTAACTAACAAATGTGCAAAGAAAAATTCCAATTCTTTCATTGACCAACTTAAATATTTTTTAAGTATAAATACATTTAGATTTAGATTTTGCGCATACAAGACTTCAGCTGCTCAACAGTTCGTGGTCATGATGCGTCATACATTTTCAATAGCATCTGGACTTCTGTCAGGCCAGTCAAGTACACACACACACACACACACACACTGTGTCTACAAAGCCACACTGTTGTAGTGAGAGCTGAATGAGGCTTGGCAATGTCTTGCTGAAATAAACATGGACTTCCTGGGAAAAGATGCCTTAATGGTAGCGTATGTCTCTCTACCATTGCAATATGCTCTAAAAAAAAAACCCAGTGTAATCTAAAATCCCAAGCCTCCATGTCAATGGAACCTTCACACATATCCAAGACACCCATGCTGTGGGCACTGATGCACCCCCAACTACCATGACAGATATTGGCTTTTGCAGCTGTCACTGATCATTGTCTGAACAGTCCATTTTTTCTTTGGCTCTGAGGAATTAAGTGAAAATGAAAGTGACGTGAAAGTGTGTCAATGTCAGCCCCCCCCTCCCAAATTATTTGTAATAGTTAAGAAACTGCTTATGGTGGAATGTTTTGAGGTGGTGTATTTTATATATTCAGTGACCCTTGCACTCTTATTCTGTCCCCACTATTTTTAAGTCCAAAATTTAAATTCAAAGTTTAAAAAAATTCATTGGTCAGTCAAAACCCTATAGATCATATCTTTGTATTTTTGTTAGCTAAATAAAGGTCCAGGAAAATTAGGAAAATATGTAAAAAAAATTTTATATTTTACAAAATATCCCAACTTTTACAGAAATGTAGTTTGTACTTTTTGAGACGTAAGTGAGAGAAAATGCTGGTTAGCATGCTAGTCCATTAGCATCTACATTACTATCTTATTCTATGATGGTAAAAGACGAAAAATTAAGACTAAATTAGATGTTTTAAAAAAATGATCAGCCTATCATTTAAATAAATCGATGTGCAGATATACTATAGCTATATATTTAAAGGGGTGTTACTAGTAGGAATTTACTACTAGCTTGTAAAAAAATTATTGGCCTGCGTTGACCTGCTGCTTGTGCGCTGTTTTCCTCCTCTCCAGCAGGGGGCTGTAGAGCCCCTGAAGCCGAAAGTCACAGCCCTCTCGCTTGCATCGCGAGGAAGCAAACCACGTTTCCTTCCCTTGCTTTGACTCAACATGGCAAACTCGAAGGAGTTAGAACAAGATCCGAGACGAGTTGCTGTCTCCACCGGAGTGTCTACCGTGCTCTCTCCAGCAGCGGGCGGAGGTGCCGCCAGTTTGTTGCCGACGTTCGCGGAGGCATGTGCGCTCGTGCAGACGCCCTACTCGTGTCTGGTGTTGGACACCCACCGTCGACACGTTGTCCTGCCGCCCATGTACATGAAGAAGAAGAGGACAGGCATTCAGGAGGAGCTCAACGCAGAACTGCTGAAATATTCTAACAGGTAGTCCTTTATAGGACCGGTAGACTTAACGTGAAACTCCCAAATTCCAATATAGTGCCCACTGTAAGTTCAGATATTCTGGTGTCTGCACCAGTACACTATTGGTCCAGTGTTGTGTAAGTTATGGAAATATGCATGGCTGAATCCCAAAAGGTCATTTGCTATGCACATTGTGGACTCAGATTGTTAATTGTGCAGGAGCCATTATATACCCAGTGCACGAATAGAGTATAGTAGGGAGCCACTTTAGAGTCAGCCTTAAAATTTGTACAACTGCCACAAACTTTTCTAGAGTAGACTTTCAACAAGTGTAAGACACTGTTTTAAGCTGCACATTAACAATAGTATATATAGACTAGTATACAGACATTAGATTAAATTATATTAGATTGCATTCAGTAATGTAGTATGCATCTAATAACTTGGTGATTTGGAACACAGCCTAAGTCTGAGTACACCCGCAATGTTTCTCAGTCTCAGTGTTGAGGATCCCAGTGTGCCATGCACTGTATTTTGCTTTTCTCTTCTTTTTTAGCACCTGATTAAACATGGTAGGTAATTGACAAAGCCTCTGTGAGCTGACATGGGGCTTTCAGAATTGCTGCCTAATGGAGTGGTTAAGCACACGTGTGATGTGTTTGTGCCCAGTTATTAAATGCTATTGTTAAATGTTGCCCCAGTAGTGCAGTCTGTCATCATATTGACACATTGACAGAATACCATGTGCCATGATTAGGTTTTTAAGTTTCATAATGCAACATATTCCCATATTACCAAGGCCTGTTAGGAACCAGACATCTGAATGTTTAATGCCTCTGAACGCTGCCTCTCAGAAAGCCACTGCACGGAATGCCTAGATTCCATGATTTTATGCACTAAATCTTAAAGTTGTCAACATGTATTTATTTTAATACTAGTTGGGTTTTTTGTTGTTGATCGCTCAAAATTCTCTAGTGGCAGTGTATTGGTACTGTGTAGTAGTTCTTTCTTTCAACAGTCCAGGTGTAGCACACTGTAATGAGTCTAAAAACAAGACCAAGGGAGGACTAATAGCTGAATAAAACTGCCCCCTGAATTGATCTCTGTAGATTAAAATGGATAGTTTGTGAAGTAATGTGGCAGTTCATAAGGTTTTCTGAGTTCCATTTATTTGACTGGGTGGATGCAAGTTTAACCTGCTGGCTCAAGAATGATGCATTTAAAGTTCAGCTAAAATCAGTTCACCAAACAAGGTAAAGCCCACTGCACATTGTGCAAGAAGATGCTAAAGTTGTGCAAGCACAACAAACTAGCCAGTAAAGGCACTAAAGTCATATGACTAATCAGAAAAACAAAATCACAGCTAAATGTTTTTCCAGGACTTGGTCTAAATGTGACCATCTCTTTACTCTTCTTGAGTGCAGAAGTGAGGAGATAAATGTGAATAATTTATTTAGTCAGTAATTCAAGGACTGTGGTTTTCTTTTATATCCTTTCTTAATCCTTCTATCCTTTCTCTTTTTACCAGTTTGGACATGACATTGGTCTTAAATTTCATTCAGAGTGGTCTTAAAACGGTCTTAAAATGTTTTAGATTGTACTTGTTGAAACTTGCAGAAACCCTGTAAAAGGTACTTTTTTGTCCATTAATGGTGGAGAGGTACATGTATGGTGTAAGGTAAAATAGATTTAAAAAAAAAACCATATTTTTATGGATTTACCATCATCATTACATATTTTTTACAAATCCAGTGCGATGTTTAGGTTCACAATAATTTTTTTATTGTGGAATTGTCCTGATGGAAGTTGGTTTCAGTGGGGTTTATCAAAACTGGTATTCCAAATCTGGTAATATTTGCTGCAAGGACTGATCTGTGATGTGTTAAAGTATTTTACCCATGTAGATTATTAACACAATTTTGAAAAGTATGTGTTTCAATGTCATTTTACTGCCTAAACACACTTGATTCACCTTATGTCAATTACCACCAGTGTTTGACCAGGTAAAATCCCCAAACTTCTGAACTCAAGCTCATCAGAACAGGAATTGCTCTTCTTGTTTGTTTCTTAACACTAATAGGATATGTGACTGTTGATGCTGCCTTATTGCTAACCTATTCTCCTGATCTTTGGGTATGCCTTGTTGTCTCTTGTCTCAGTTTGAAAGGTGTGCCTTTGGCGTATGACCACATCAAAATTTTAGGACAGCATGGGGATATATTTGATGACCAGGGGTACATTCACCTCAGCATCGAGGCCTTGTTTGTGATCTTCAGACCAAAGAATGGTGAAAAGCTTGTGGTAACTATGTCTGCATTCCTGTAGATTTCTTTCTCATCTTTGTCTCAAGAGCACATTGCTTATTTGATCATCAAGAAGTTTCTTTTTTTTTCATGAGCTTTTTTGTTTTACTTATGTTTAATTTAGGGTGTAATCAACAAAATAGCAGTGGGCCATGTGGGTTGCTTGGTGCACGGCTGCTTTAACGCCTGCGTGGTGAAGCCAGCTCAGCTGAGCCCTGAGCAGTGGAGGGACTCTGGCCTGAAGGTGGGAAGCAGTCTGGAGTTTGAAGTATTCCAACTGGATGCTGATGTGGCTGGCGTCCTGTTGATCAGGGGAAGACTGGAGAAATCCAGGTATAATGAGTATTGAAAGAATCTAAGCTGCATACCATGGTTTTGTTGTCATACTTGATTAAAAACACTTAAGGACTCCGCATTTATATTATGGAGAGGTGAGCGAAAATGACCTTTACCTGCATGCGTGGTCACATACTCTCTGCGTCTTTGCTTTGCTCTGAGTCTTCACCCATATTTTCTCTAGTACTGTAGGTGGCAGTACAGAGTGTCAACATCAAATTGACTGTATTTTCTTCCTAGAAAAACAGCATAGTTAAAAAACATCCATCGACTAATCAACTTGAGAATTTTTTTAACACCACATGGGGCAAGGCTGTGATATAGTCCTGTTCTAAGACTCTTAGACTTAATCTCTGGAGTCTGGTTCTGTGGATTTTTAAACCTATGTTCTGCAATGTTTACTGAAGCAAATTTTTTTCTGAAAATTGCTTATTGAGAGAATTGTCAGGTTTGCATGGTCAGTTTTATTTCTACCAGCTTCAAATGCTGTGCTGTGTGGATGTGTTTCCAGGGTACAGGAGCTTGTTGCTTCCTTTAGCAGAACAGGAACTGCGGAACAGAGTGAAAGCTCGGCAATGAAACCAGCCACTGAACCCGACTCTGGTACATTAAAGCCCAAGTTAAAAAAGAAGAAAAAGGACAAGGAAGTGGACATGGAAGCAGTGGAGGACACAAACGGCAAACGGACAACTGAGGCAGAAAGCCATGATGTCCGCAGTAATGGAATGGAGCTGGACCATAATTCCAGCAGTGAGACTGAGGGGAAAAAGAAGAAGAAGAAGAAAAAGGATAAAAGACAGGAGGAGAACGAGGAGCTGTCCTTCCCGACTGATCTGCCTAACAGTGACTCCAGTGGATACATCAGTGACAAAAGCAGGCATAAGAGAAAAGCACAGGACAGTGAGGGTCTTCATGATGACTCTGATATACCTGTCGCCAAAAAGAAGAAAAAGATGAAGTAATTAATACTTTCATATTGTGACTCTCATCTGAAAGTGTTTCACTCTGCCGTGGTGCCTTGGACTATGCTATTGGAGTATGCTATTAATATAAGAGAATAAAAATCAGATCATTTGGTTACTTGCAGTTTCACCTTTTCACCAATAGAGGGCAGTACATAGTTTTCAAACATGCAGGACTGGTCGACTTGAGTCAAGTGTCCTTCACTTAAAGTTAAAAAGCTGGTAACTGGAAGATGCAATGTTGTCATTTTAGTCCATGTATTTACAGGCTGATTTCAATATGAACTATTGACACACTTGTTGATTTACCCCCTTAAATAAATATATGATTAAAATAAACACTAAATTACACATAATAATCTTGCTGTATCAAACGCCACATCAAACACCTCACAGCATAAGCCCTTAGAAGAAGAACCAATATTTAAAAAAAACTATAACCTCACTTCTGTACCTGTCTGAGGGATTTTCCCAGAAGGATCTACCTCTCCAAGCCAGTGTGCACTTGCTCTCGTTCTTGTGCCAGCATTTCATGTTGAATGTATAAAGTTTCTAATTTTACATGCACAGGAAACATAAAGGGCTGTTCCAAACCTCCAAAAAAGATTTCTGACTCTAGGGGAAAAAGGAAAAAAAATCTGAAGGAAAAACAGTGTTATTGGCTAGCATTCACTCCGCTCCCTGCTGTGGCTTCTGAGGAAATATTCCCACCTCTGCACACTGGCTTTGAGACTATATGGGCTCCATCCTGCAGGTGGACTCATTAGAGGCTGCTGATTAGCCATTGCTTTGCTCAAGTGTAAGACTGGTGTTCGGTTAATGGAAACGCAAGTTGGTAACTCATCAATGATGGCTTTTCCACAATGCTAATGTTGGCTTGATTGCTTAAAAAAAAACATTTGCAATCTACCCTAACAGCATGGCACAAATGAAATGAGCATCAATTGGAATTTGACAGAAGAGAGTACACAGCTGCTTGTTGAGCTGAATGCAGTTTTTTATCAACATTCTCTAAAGCTGGTCAGTCTTTGCAGAATTTGCTATGGAAGCATTCATTTGTAGATTGAGCTTGGACAGGTCAATTGAACTATGCTCTAGACATACAACATGTAGGGTGCACAGAAAGGTGCACAATGATGTGGTAAAAACATCACCATATTTTTACACTGTGTTATTGAAATGTTTGTAAAGTTTACACTTAACCTTCAGCCTCTGAACCCCAAAAGTGAGTTATGCAAAGCAAATACTCAAACACACAATTCCAGATGGACAATATGAGTTTGTCTCATCTGAGATGAGTGTATGTTTTTTTTTTTTTTTTTTACCTTGCTTTGGCCTTTTTTTTGCCATCTACTGTGCTGGATCGCTGTAAACTTCTTGATCCCATCCCAACTCTCTCACCGGTATGGCTCTCATGCAGTCAGCTCCCCTCCCTTGCCACTTGACTGTTCCAGACTCCCACTGTTTTTACAGTAGTACACTCCCCTATGTATGTGTGTAACAGAGCAGCACCTGGCCTTATTTCAGTTCCAAGTCACTGGGGATTATGTGCAGACTGATACATTGTGTTTTTCTTTTGCCCCTTTGTTTAAAACCGACTAGACCTTTTTCACAAGTTCATAGTAGTCTGCCTCCCTTACCCCACAAGACCCAGGGCGCTCCTTAGGAGGTGTGTTTTTCCCCCCAATGGTTTGCAGGAAGGTGGCCAGGAACGCTCGTATTTTAAATTGATACTGCTTTGTTTTTCCACTACCTGGGAGCTGGTGCGGAGGCTGGGGGTTGGATGGGTTTGGCGGCTTTATTGGGCCTCCGGCTCTGATAAGTGGTCCACTTTCTCAGGTTGTGATTAATGACGCATTTTGGAGTTGATCTGAGAGTGCAGGGTGGACAGGGCAGGCCATAAATCACACCTCGCATGTATCTGACGCATTGATGTTCGCTTCCTCTGGTGACACCCATTCAACAGCATCTACATGAGCTTGAATTAAGTATGTTATCTTTGTTATGGACATGACCCTGTGCAAATGCCAGTCAATTATCTACTGAAAAAATCATTAAAAAGAAGCATCAGAATAAAGGTTCCCTAACGGGTCATTTGGAGCAACTAGGAAAAACATGATCCATGATTGGTTCTCAAGAAAACCTTTGAACGGATCATTCTTTAAATCTGCTGACATGGACTCTTGAGTGGTGCAACTTCTAAAGGCTGTTACTATAATTAGGATGATGTCATAAATTAGTCATGAATTCAAGTTGGCAGTGTTCAAGTGTATTGAGATGTTAATTACTTTCCATTAGTGATCATATGAAAAATATTTTACATTCATGTTCTTTTTATCATGCTTTTAATCTGTGCACAAAATAAACTGTTTAGAGTTTATATGGGTGTATATGGCCTTTTCTTTGTTTTTACTGTAGGATGGCTACTTGAAACACTTACAGTTAACCCCACTGTGTGGAAGCTGTACTGTTGTTTAAATGGTGCCACATTACAAATACCAATGGGGGAATAAAATCATGTAAATTCTGTGACTTGTACACTCAATCATATGATGAAAAAAAGTTACTTTTATGATACAACGACAAATTCAATCTTGAGAAACATCTGTCCAGTTGCTGTCCAAATTAGGTGATGCTTTCTCAAGGAACATTTAAAAGCATGTTTAACTGTATAAAATATACTCCCTGTCCATTAAAAAGTATAAGTAATAAAAAAGTAACTTTTTAGGCAAAAACATTCTTCATTTCTAATGTAGGTTAATGGAAGAACTTTGTAGAAAGTCATTTTGGAGCATTTCTATCAGTTCATCATGAGTAAAGGCTGGTTCTGGAATAGCCCTGTTGTAAACATTTTAGTGTTTTTTGCTCTGTTTTTTTTTTTTTTTGCCTAACACCAACTTTGACTCCGGTAGGGCTTATAAATTAGCTGAGTAGTTGGATCAAGTGTATTAGAGCAGAACAAACACCAGTCTGGGAACTAATGCAAAGTGTAATTCAAGACAATGACTAGTTTTGGTCCTGGAAATTCCCTTTGATTCATATTTGATCATGATTACTCTGATCCCACACTAAGAGATCAAAAGAACAAAACTCGAAGGTAAGTTGATAGGGTATGATATGAATGAAACTCTTGCCGTTCTGTTGCAATATTTTGCAGCTGTAGCAGCTTGTACAGAAGGAATTCCCTCTAACCAAGTACTATAGTAGTTCAGTTTGCATGTTTGAATATGTCACTGATGAAACAATCATGGTTTTTACCTTTTCTGCATGTTCTTGAGGCAAAGTTGTGAGGTCATCACAAGAAAGCCCCCTATGTAGGGCAATAAGTAGATCAAAATAAGATTTATACACACATGCAATTGACGCCTATATGACATTGTGGTTGAAAAGTGAATTGGGTGGAGAGGTCATAAGCACTATGGATGTAGTATGGAACCATTTCAGATTCCTCCAAACACATCAGCAAGCATGGACCCCTAGTGAACTCCAGCAGCAACAAATGAGTGACCGTTTTAATCATTAAGTTGTGTTTTATGTCATAATAGATCATATTAGTGGCTAATATGAGCAGCCCTAACACTAGGCACACTGGAGTAATGGCACTTCGAAGCTGTCCTGTCTGTTGCTATCATATCAAAAGTGCTGTGTTTTTTATGTCCGCATTGTTCTCATGCTTTAAATGAGGTCTAAACATCAACAAATGTCTAGACCTGTTTGGGTATTATGTGCTTTTGCCTTTTCTAAATATAACAATAGGCTTTTCTAACAAATTTAAAATAAATTACATCAGTCTCGTCTATGTGTGGTTAGGGGAGCCCTCAGTAGGTGAGAGGCTCAATTCTGGTATTGGACTAAGCCCATGAGGAGTTTGATAGTTAGTTAATGAGTAGATTCGGCAGTGCCTGATGAGAAAAAAACACAACAATGTCTGTAGAGTGGAGTCGTCAGAACTGGGATTGGGACCTCTGCCTCCCAGCTTATTTAAACACATTAGTGAGCCCCCAAATTTAGTTTTTTATGTTTGTTGGCTCATAATTCCCAGCTCATCTGGAGTTGTGACTGGTCAATGTTGGTCATTGTATAAATTAGATTTTGAGGGGCACTGGTAGCCTAGTGGTTAGGGACCTGCCTATGTAATTGGAGGGTTGTAGGTTCAGGTCCCAACCCAGGTACCCTTGAGCAAGGTACCCTCCTTCTACACTGCTCCCCGGGTGCTTCTGATAGCTGCCCCCTGCTCCATGTGTAAGTGGGTTAAATGCAGAGGTCACATTTCATTTAGGTGCACTTTTGTGTGATGGGATGTGCTGACAATGACAGTCACTTTGTATTCACAGCACAAAGTAAATTGTTTGCGATTGGGTAGAAGGCTAATCTGCATATTGCAGCCTTCTGCATTATTATTTTTTCAGTCTTAGTTTCAATATTTAAACACTTTCTGTGATATCAGGTATTCAAAGGCAAATAACATGATGAAAAATCACAGATGATATAGTGTGTTGCTCTTTTGCCGGTAAATAAGCAGTTCATCTTTCCATCTGATAAAAAAAAAACCCTGTCAACACCTAACCTACACACTCATCAAGCCAGCAGTGTTACTCACCCGCTCACACACTGGCTCTTCACCTGATGCAAACTGCTGACTCAGTGCTTGGGCCGGCATCCAGCAGAAACCGCAGCTTAGTCCCCGAGGCGTGAGGTTCCACATGCAAACACATTATGGCCCATAATACCAGTTGGAACACTCCTCCTCATGGATCTCCATGGAAATGGCATTGTTTTGGATACAACCCCTGCTTAATTCCTCAGGGGAGGCTTTTATTTGGTAACATACTAACAAAAACAAACAATTAATAGATGCTGAGTGCCAAGTGCCTTCAAAGATTTACTTCTCTGTTTGATGTCGGTTTATATAAGATGATGTCCTCAAGGAGATAGGAGGAAATGACATCATCTCTTGGTTTAAATGTACCACATTGATTCATTTGTTTATTTTCACTGAACTGGAATAATTGATCATTTGTTAGCAAACTTTTCCTAATAAACATGCCCTTGTTGTGTTGTCTAGTCCCTCTTAGGCATTAACCATTGTTTTCTTGGGTTCAGTTTGAAGTACAAGGTTTAGAGTCATTATTAACGAGCTGAGCGGATGGTGATTTATAACCTCCGTCCCTTCGCCTTCTTTAGTACTCTTTGCCAAATTAGGTCGCTTCACGCCCAAATGGGCTGTTTTTATTGTGTAGGAAAATATAGCTTTTGGAAGGTGAGGCTGTAATTGGGCAATTTTCCATCTGAAAAAGTTTGCAAAAAGAACTAAAAGGGCAAAGTAAAGGTGTTGTTTTATACATTACATGAAATGCCTAATGGGGAGAGGCAATTCTCTGAATAATAATGCATGTTTTACCAAATGCAAACCCTGCTGGAAAAACAAGGATCATATGAGTTTAGCTCCATTTTGCTCCATTTTAAATGAATGAAGCTGCTCTTGGGGATGCTGGTGAGAATGGGCTTTCAATCTTGATGAAAAAGCCAAGTCGTATGGTTTATGAAATTTGCGTCTTTCGTTGTTCACTGGAGCTACAGTGTAGCTAACAAGTAATGAGCACCAATAAGCATGACGCAGACTGCCTTGATCATCACACACTTATCAAACAGACTTGCTTATGCGGCTTCTGGCATTGTACAAAATACTGTTATCTCTAAAAGTGGAACCAAACAAAATTCACACTTCAGAATACTGTGGTTCTGTTTAAATTAAGTTTAAGCAAATATGTTTGCATGACTTTGTTGATAATAGTATGTATAAGAAACCACATGAGCAAGTCTATTTGACATGTGTTTACAGTATGAGGCAAGTGTGTTTCCTTGATGCTTTTTTACTGGACACAAGCTTCAATACATCCCTCTAGTGCAAAATAAGCAAGCTTCAGACATTAAACATGTGTTGGCTGATCAACTACGTTTGGGGTAAGGAGGAAATTATGTACATTTGATATTTCACTGAACTATTTCTTTAAGAGTGAGGCTTTCACAGGACTGGCGATTGCAGACAGAGAGAACTTGGTAAGATGAGAGGAATAAAAATGATTTAGGTTTCATTCTTGGAGGACAGTTGGAGAAGAGATGCTTCAGAGCTTAAGACTGGCAGCCTGTTCTTCTCTCTCTCTCTTTCTCCTCTTCCTTTTCCCGCTCTTTCTCTGGATGAGTTCGCACAAAGTGTCCATCCGATCCTGGCCCGACTGAAGGGATGGGCGCTAATTGGCCCTGGCTCTCCTCACATATCCTGTGTCAGACTTTCCAGGCCGGACGGACAGGCTTTTGAACCACACACATGAAAGGAGCAAGGATTTATGGGAAAGGCCCGTGGGCTCTGACGTGGAGGTCCAGGCTGCCCGTTATGCCCCTCCCCACCACCGTAGCCCCCTTACCCCCACCATCCACCCAAACCTCTCCCTAATTAGTGATTTGTAAGCATTTCTGACCAGCCTTCCCAGAGCTTCCAGTGTTGGAAAGCCATAAAAAAGAGAGAGGGAGGGGGGAAACTCTTAAGTGTTCTAACAGCCTGACCTGTATTTCTTCGTCTTCAAAGACCGTGCCTGTATCTTGGCTTAACTGCTGGAATTGAATCATATCAAAGGCCCTTCCCAGGGGTTATTGACATCCATGAAATCTTTTTATGGTGTTTTCAAAGGGAAATTTATTGCACTGTTGGCACCTCTGTTTTTGACTTGCACATTCTTACATTTTTCTCTCCAAGTCAATCCGAAGCCATTTGTTTGTTTGTTTTTTTCTAATGGCTTGTTTAGCAGGGCTGTCTTATTTTAAAGATTTCTACAGCTAAACAACTGGTGTCAATCATATATAATTTTGGGGAGTCTTCTCTTTAAGTAAATGTATTGTAGTCCAATAGAGAAATGTGCGGTTTACATTATAAACAGCTATAGTCTCCGTCAGTGTACATTTTTACTGCTATCAGAGTCTGTGGTGCCCATTCACAAGAGGGCGTTAATGTGCTATATGCAAGTGTGTGTGAAGGTCCTTTACAACAAACACTGCACTTCAAGCTGCCTAATAAAGTCTGAACAGAGACACTACAAATCCACAGCAGACACTCTAAGATACAGCTTCTTAAGCCAGTAAAAAGTTCCAGATTCCAGAAATAATCCATGTTGAAGCAGCGCACAATTTAAATCCTTAAATTTTTGAGAACTTGTATGGACACCCCACTTTTATTCCTCTGTTATAACTACAGAACTTAAATACAAGCCCCTTTTCCAGAAATGATGCAATAAAAACAAGAATCTGAGCTTTGTTCATTCTCTACACAGTTAGTGTATAAACTTGTTTATATGTACAAAATATAACCAACATGGTCAGATGTTAATAGTAATTTCTCTGTACTTTTGTCAGTTCAAGAGAATTTACAAGTTTGAAGATACTTAAAATTTACTTAATAGTTTTTACATTAAATTATATTTCTAATATTTTGAAACTAATGGTTTATTACATCTCATTGGTTAGGACTACATGAGCTAGACAGAAGTCACTTTACACTTTAAATAACCACATATTTAAGAAAGAACAGTGGAAGTCAGCCAGCCATGTTTTGATTTACAATGGAAGCAATTTTATGAGAAAAAAAAGATAACTAGGCTTTTGGAATTTTTATATGTAACTTATTGCAAAAATTAGCTGTACTGTTGCAGCCAGTGAAAAATCAGCAGCAGCAAGTCTATTAGTGGGCCTTACTGAAGGAGTCACTGTAAAACTGGAACATATAATTTTAATTCAGAACAGCCAGGAGAATGTTTGTGTGAATTGACATTAGTATGGCACTAACATGGTACTGGAAATCTTGTAGGATGATTCAGGAAGTTAGCATTGTTGTATGGATAATGGTTTCTTCGCTTTTGTCTGCGTTTTGACATTTATGGCTTAAACTGCAAGCTTAGCTCTAACAGTTATGGTTCACTACAGCAAAGCTTTATATATTATATAACACTAAGTTTCCATTTTTCAGGACTCCAGGGCTGAGTTAGGACTATGTTGTTGCTAACTCACACTAGGCAGGCTGGAACTGACATTGAGTTAGCCACCATGATAATGTTAGCTTGATAACACAACAAATATAATTACTCAAATTTAACAACAACTAACTACAATCAGTACCAGCAATATATAAATGTAGTCAAATTTTGTAATAGCTACAAAATAATATAATTTCTTATTAGGCTGAATGGGCCAACATTATGTCAAGCTAACCCAACTTTGTGGGCAGTGGTGGTCTACTGATTAGGACCTTGCTTTTTTGTGTCAAAGCAGGACCTGGAGAAACTTATTCATGCCTTTATCTCCTGCAGGGTTGATTATTGCAATGCCCTTCTTATTGGCCTTCCTAAAAAGACCATCAGGCAGCTCCAGCTTATCCAAAACGCCACTGCAAGAATTCTTATTAAAACCAATAAAAGAGAGCACATTACTCCATTCCTCAAGACCTTACACTGGCTTCCAATCAGTTCCAGAATTGAGTTTAAAGTCTTACTCATTGTTTATAAGTCACTCAATGGTTTGGGCCCCAAATATCTATTGGAAATGTTTAAAAAATACCAGCCTGAAAGAGCTCTTAGATCAGCAGGAAATGCTAAGCTAGTGGTGTGGAGGATTGCAAGCAAACAGGGTGAAATGGCGTTTAGTCTTTATGCTGCCAATTGCTGGAACCAGCTGCCCATGGAGATCAGATCTGCTCCAACTGTGGCCAGTTTCAAAAAGAGACTAAAAACCGCCTTGTTTGCCAAATCCTTTAATTAGTATTCTGTTTTATCTGTTTATCTTTGTACTCGATTTATATCTTACTTTATCATGCACTTTCTTTATTTTTTTATTCTCATTTATTATTTTTATTTGTTCTTATATTTAACTTTCATCATGCACTTTATTGCCTAATTAGTA
>JBBPDA010000138.1:3927250-3938823 GCA_037974385.1 Arnoldichthys spilopterus
TATCTATCTATCTATCTATCTATCTATCTATCTATCTATCTATCTATCTATCTATCTATCTATCTATCTAATACATGTAGTCAAACCCTTTTGTTCTGAAGTAATAAACATACTTTTATATGTAATTTGTCTCTTGGAAAAATAAAAACATAATGTTTTTGTTCAGTTAATGTTGTGACCGAACATTTGGCCTGTTATGAAATCAGAACTTCTCATTTTTTGTGAATTAAAGCAAAACATAGGTACTTTCATAATTGCAGTCAACACATACTTTCAATGGGGCCTTTCTCTTTCACAGTGTTTGTGTGTGCATGTGAGTGGCTCTCCATGTTGGTGACAGCCTTCATTAACACAGCTCTTAGCTGTCCTCTGCAAGCCTGTAATGCAAGATGCTGAATGGAATGGCCTGCTGAGAGATGTTCAGGGTCCTGAGAGAGCAGCTCATGCTGGGGTCAAACAAGCTCTTATCCTGGATGATTGTAGTCCAACATGATTTAGTGATTCTGCTAACTTATCTTCTTCACCTGGACTTTGGTGTGTCTGGCCACCTCTACTACAGAGCACATCCCCGTGTCCCTTTGTTCTTATGCACAAGGTTTAACTGAAGGCCCAAGGTTGTCTTCATTCATTTTGAACTCCTTCAGTATATCATGGAAACTATGACAGTGTCACGGTGTGACTCTTTATGCCAGTAACAGTAAATGGCAATGACTCTGCTGAAAATCTTACTAATACTGCAAATAGTGTTTCATTGAAAGTATTTCATGCACAATATGGCATTGCTTTTTTCAGAGATCTTCTGTGTGTACGTGTGTGTGTTAAGGTGGTGAAACGTTGACCAGAGTACTGTACAAGATGGATTTTGTGGATTCTCCACTTCATTCTTTTTTGGGAGTTTTTGTTTGTGGAGCTGCGGTTTTGTTCAGTGTTGTGATGGATTTGTAAGATTTCCTTGCTGACAATACTGACAGAGGGCCTTTGTATTTGTTTAATTGCTTGGTAATAGTCTACTGAGTACAATTTTCAGTTCCATCTTTGACAGTCACTGTACATCAGTGTTTCTTTATATGGTTGGTTTTGTGTTGTGGTGTATGAGTTTGGCGTTCATCAGTGGTGGTTTTGATGCATCTGTGTGTATTTTCAGAATGGATCTTGGGCCAGAGTGGAATGTGACCAGCAGTAGGCATCCAGGCTTGGAGACACCCGCTGACCTCACAACACCCATAATTACAAGAGCAGACGCCCACAGTGAGGCCAAACCTGCAGGTGCAGACTTTCTGATGTCCTTTGGGTGTGTGTGTGCATATGTGTGTGTGTGTGTGTGTGTGTGTGTGTGTGTGTGTGTGTGTGTGTGTGTGTGTGTGTGTGTGTGTGTGTGTGAATAATGGGCCCAGCAGATCTCCTATGCTCCTTAAAGTGAGAAGCTCCACCTCTTGTCTTCATCTCTGTCTCTAACCCTCACCCTCACCCCATCCATCAAAACCATTATCACCTTATACACACTCTGTCTTTCACACTTGTGCTTGTGTGGGTTTGTGTGTGAATGATAATACATTGATAACTTTTTTCATCTGAATAAGTGAGCAATTACTGCCTCACTTTACTTATTCTTGATGTTTTAAAGTATTTGTGTATTTAAAGTCTACACAATATTTCCCTTACTTATGATGTGATCCATTAGCCAAGAAATATGTGGTGTCTTCTTATCCAGTACTGGCTGGTTTAATTGATAATTAGAGTTTGGATGTCCTTCAAAGAAAAAGGAGCATCATCCATGGACCTGCAAACAAGAGCATCATCAAAAACTGTTAAGGAAAATGAAAAAAAACAATAGGGCTAATTTACATCTAGCCCAAGCTGTACAATCAGCTGAAAAATGGCGTGAATAGCCATCTAGATTCTTTGAGCAAATTTATAATTCCCATTCTGGTCTGCCTTCCTGCAGTATGTGGTCAGCCTTAGCTGGGGAGTGTAAGAACAGTAAAAATCTGATTGGCTGATACACGCTTAAAGTCATACAAAAATAAAATACAGCATATACACGCCAATAAGTAATACAGTCAAACTGTGAGAATGTCATTATATTGCAGTGTTAAAAGCAGAAGTGTTTAAATTTGCTTCACATAGAGCACATATTTATCCAATTTCCCCAATTGCAATAAAGCCAATTTTCATTATTACAGTGGTGTACATAGACATTTGGGTAAGATATTGTTGCTTTATCCAGTCATGCAGTAATGGCCTGAAATATTGGCATGTTCTTTTAATTCTTTCATCTCACTGTAGTCATTAGGTAACGGTACTGTACACATCAAAAGTTACATTTAAACCTCACCAGTGGTTTACTAGACAGCTCAATTCATTGTCCAATTGCTGTAGTTAGAAAGGGGCTTTCAAATGAATAAAATGTTGCTAGATGTTATTGTTTTCAGCCCTCAAATCCAATAATCTGAACAGCTGTTATTGCTATTATCTACATAAATAGTAAAAAGTACAAAAAACCTCCAAGATTCCTAATGACTGGTCCTTGGCTGTATGTTTCTAGGACAAACCTTTGGTCTGTCACAGACCCTTTACATAATGTACAGGTTAAGGAGTTCATTTAGAGGTTCATTTATAAGAGTAAATCTTTAATGTGCTATTCACTGAAAAAGAACCAAAAGCAGTTCTTCCAAGGCAGAACATTACAGAACATTTTTGGCATTATTTTAATGCAGAATTTAAGTCCATTTGAGAGTACTTAATAACACAGTTTAAGCAAGTGTGTATGTTAACTAATGTACTATCAGCTAACTTTACATTAGCCTAACTAAATAAGCAAACCTGAAACACCACATGTTACCTTGACCACTTTTAAGATATGTTGTATAATTTTGACTTTCTGCTTAACTATTCTTTAAAAAGGACAACAAGGTGGCCAGAAGACATAGCACCACACTACAGGCTGTAACAGACCTGTGTAGGTGTCTTTTATAGGGAAAGTTTCCTTTGGTAAGGTGTCTTTCATCTTTATGTGCTGTGTTCCAGCCTGTGGCCCTTGGTCAGCTTTGACTTTACATCACTTGAGCTTGTGCTGTCTTTCTTTCTCTCTCTTTCTCTCTCTCTTTCTCTCTCTTTCTCTCTCTCCCTCTCTCTCTTTCTCCCAATGTGTTCTGGCCTCCCCATATAAACCCTTGCCTCAGCCTTCTTGAATTTATAGTGGAAAAACTTGCCTCCTCACTTCTAATACCTTTTCTTGGCGCTGCTCCTAAATGCCGTGTCTCATGGTGGAGTGTGTGGTTAATGTGCTTTTACAGAGCGTGGGGCCATGGGTCAGAGGCAGGTCCTCCACCTGTGCAGGAAGCAGCGAGCATGGCTAGAGGATATGCCAGTCTCAGTGGACTAACCTCTAGCTGTTCACCAAACTCCAACGCAGGAAGTCACCTGGCCAAAAGGCGTCCAGACCCACTTACTACAGCAAGCTCCACAGGTCACAAAAGCATAGCAAACAAATAAACAGAGGGGCAAAAACACACCCCTGTCACCAGACACAGAGACGGCATCATATCCTGCCAGCCTTGCACTACAAATAAGCACCAATGAAGAAAGTTTATAGGAACAGTTGCCTGTGTCTTATAAAAGCGCCAGAACACCAAGCCATAAAAAATTTACAGAGGTGACACCCAAGTGTTCACCTGCGGTGCCAAAAGGTAAACACATCTGCAGATCCCTCATATCTGGGCTGTTACTCACAGTTAACGGACTTAGTTTTGCAACGGTAAAATAAATTGCCAGTAATGTTGACTTTCTTAACCACTGCCTAACTGGCTTAAGCACCCCAGAATCTTTCAAACTGCGGTAAGCCACCATTTTATATGGGCCATTTAAAGCTCTGAAAATACCCTTCTTTCACTGTTTGTTTTCCTCTAAGCCACCAAGACCCAGCGAAAATGATCAATCGTGTCCGCCACTTACCAAAATTCTGTTTGAGCCACAGATGGAGACCTGTCTAGAAAGGGAGGACAGCCAGATTTGACTACAGTAGCCCAGTACAGCACACAGAAACTTCCATGCCCTCCTGCACATAGAGACCTAGTTGGACCAGTTTGGAGTGGCTCACAAATGAAAGAGCCCAGGCTGTGGTCAGGCTTTCGCTCACAAAAACAGCACACAAACCCACAACATTCTGATTAATATTTCAGTAGGCTGCCATGGCCGGGTAAGTGGTGAGCAGGCCTTTGCTGTTTTGTAGAACTCTGACTCCTTCTTTATTATTATATCACTTCACTGGCAGAACTGAGCTGTTCAGTCATACAGGTTAGGTCATTTATAGGTTTGTACTGCTAAGGTTATTGCTTCTTTGACAGCCTCATGTGAGCCTATGTTCCCTATGTCCAGTGCCAAGCATCAGCTAAAAGGGTACTAAACTCACCAGCATTGAGCAGTGGAGCAGTGAAGTTGTGTTCTCTAGATGGATGGAGCTTCTTCCAGTACCTTTGGGATGAGTTGGAGCGGTGCTTGTGAACTATATGTAGTCTTCCAATAGCAGAACCTACTCTGCTCTGAGGCTAATTACAATCAAATTCTCACAGCAATGTTCCAGTATCTAAAGTAAAGGCTTCTAAAGTTAATAAAGTAAAAGTGAGTGATCATTTGTCGTTGCGAACACACCACAGCCCAGCACAGCACATAGTGCACCACAAAGAAAATGCATTTGACCTCTGTATTTAACCCATCCATTTTGGAGCAGTGGGCAGCTAACGTAAGCAGTGCTTGGGGAGGATACCTTGCTCTGTCTGGGATTTGAACCAGCAACATTCAGGTCACAGGGACAACTCCCTAAAAGCACCACTGCTCCAGGGGGTCTTACTGTAGCAAAGTGGATGCAAACTTCCTATTAATAATTGTAATTTCAGTAGAAATACTGGATGGTGTCTACAAAAGGTTGGATAGGTTGTTTACATTTTTGCATTAACATTTGTTTTATGGTTATGATTATTCTGTAGCCAAATTCTTCATATACTGTTCACTAAAACATGCCATATCATAACAATGCCACAACATACTATCATAACAATTACTGGCAATGGTAACCTGACACTTACTGGACAGACAGAGACAATCATGGCAGTCATTAAAGAAATACTCCTAAGACACAAGACAGCGTGTACAGATACTGGACACACTGGTTCTGGTTACTCTGGTCACTGTTATGTAGCAGGGTTCAAGGAAAGTAATACCAAAAAAATACATCCCATTCATACTCTGTAACTGTGGTCAAGATCAGTCTCTGACCACCTCTGGTTGAGTTATCTGACCATAATCCATTTTTTGTGTGTGTATACTCTAAATTTTATTACTGTCAAGTTAAATCTGGAGGTGATTGTATCATTGAAAATGCATGATGATTTAGGGTGTTAATGGTAAAATTATTTAAAGTGTTTACTGAATAATAAGTTAACATTTACTCTTTGCAGCAAGTAGTAAACATATAATTAGCAAGAACAGAAAGACAAAAAGGGTGTTTGGGGACCTAAATTGCTTTTTTTTGGCCAGCATAAGTGAGAAAGAGTCAGAGGGCCAGTTATCTCTTTTCAAATTATTCATGGTAGAGCTTAAGCCCAGACATCATTATGTTCCTCAGCGGAAGGGAGAGTTCAGTGCAATGGGACAGCAGAGACAGGCATCATACACATCCTTTTGTAAGAGCTTGGACCATAAAAGTGATGTGTTCGTCCCATGCCGTTAAATGCTTGTTCATTATCTATTTCTACCTTGGTCAGATGTCAAACTGCAGGGTCCTCCATAGTCACAATGTAGTGCAGCAATGTTTGATTAAAATTGTACATGTTTAACCAGCCGAGCTCTCCAAGTGCATTCCCTTCCAGACTTCATAAAGCTTTCAGTGTTCCTGAGACCACTTCATTGTTTACCATTTCAAGCGACCATAGCGACTGATTATTCTGGGATGTTGCCCGCAGTCTCCAGGGCAGAGGCCAGGCCTGTGTTTATGAAATCGGTTGGAGCATCCAGCTTGGAGGTACTTGTGGGGGGCTCATGCATGAGTGTATATGAGAAAGAAATAGGCTTCTTTTCTGCTTTGGGATGTCCCACAAGGACTCGGAGTCTCCACAGAGGCAGCCAGAACAGCTCAGACGTACCAGGGTTGGCTTGCTCATAGGAAGATTAACTAAAGCATCTATAACACGGTCAAAAGGACATGCAGTGTTTCAGGACTGCTAAATCATGGCCCACTCATTGCTCAGTCATAAGTTTACCTGGCACATGCTAATGGTAACTCTGGCTCTTAGTTTCTCTAGATCTGTCTCCTTCTTGGACCTCCCCAGCAGTGGCATTTACATCATGTTAAAGTAGTCAGGACATATAGTTTATATTTTCACATCAGTGGTTAAATCATGGCCCTTTTATTGCTTAATTTCAGTTCTTGGTACCTGACATGCTAAAGATAAATCTGATTATCTTTCTGCTTCCCACTCTGGAGTTTAATTTTCTCATTCTCTCCCTCTTGAGCTTCCCTTGCAAAAAGGGTTCCAAGGGGATCTTGGGTTCTTGGTAACTGGGACATGCTGATGGTGTCACTGGCTCTATTTCTCAGATTTTCCCTCTCCATTTCTCTCCTTTTTGACTTCCCCTGCAACAGCTTCCAAAGCATTTAGAACATGATAAAAATAGTCAGGATAGTTTCAGGATCAATGGTTGAACCAAATCCCATTTGTTGCTCAATTTCAGTTCTTGGTACCTGACACATGCTACAGATCAGTCAGGCTCTTTTACTCTCTGTTTCTCTCTTCCCCTCTTGGACTTCCCCTGCAAAGTGGTCCAAAATAATAAGATCATACCAAAAGAAGTTAGGACATGAATTATCAGGAAAAGTGGTAGCGCAGTAAATAGCTTTCAATGGCCTCTCTCTCCTTTCTACCTCTTAAACATCCCCTGCAATGGGTTCCAAAGTATTTAGAACATGAAGTTATCAGAATATGGAGTTTTAGTTTTGGAATCAGTGGTTAAATCATAAGCCATTAGTTGCTCAATTTTAGTTCCTGCTACCTGACACATGCTCTATTTCTCCATCTGAATTTCTCTCTATGCCTCTCTTTCTTTCTCTCTCTCTCTCTCTCTCGGACTTCCCCTGTGGCGGGGTTCCTGAGAGCTCCCAGGCCCCGGCCTGCCTCGCCGCAGACTGTGAACTGGAGTAGCCGTTGATAAATCACTCCATGTAAGGCCTTCACGATTAATTTCTACCCGTCAGCAATGAAGCGGCTGTGGCTTTTGGGGTTTGTGTTGGCGGATGGGAGAAAGAGAGAGACCAAGAGAGAGAGGGAGAGAGAGAGAGAGGAGGGAGAGTGGGGGAGACAAGAGGGATGGTAGGTGGGGGTACTGGCCTGAAGATTCGATGGGTGGCGCTGCATTCCAAGAACAACATTTCCCTTCGGTGGGGTAAGGCCACCATTGCCTGACAGCCTGGCATTAATCTGGCCAACATGGAGCCAGATGTGAGATTCTACAGCTGGGGAGGAAAGGAGAAATATCACTCCGCTGTCTCTTTCTCTCTCTCTCAGCCCCCTCTCGAAATATTACTCCCCTGTTTCTCGTGCTCTGTGCATGTTCTTTTTCACTTGCTCATTTTTCCCTCTTAAACTTCGTGAAACAAAGACCCGAAGGACTCTCTCCTGAATTGGACTCAGCCCAGTCAGCACTATCAAGCGACAGCCTCTCAATTTCTAAACAAAGTCCTTGAATCTTTGGAGAGATGACGGAGGACATGTTGCCATTTCGGTTGGAGATGAATGCCAAACTCAGCCCCATACCCACCAGGATAATGTCAAGGGAGACATTTAACAAACCATGCATCAGGTTTCCAACAGAAGGTGCATGGACAAAATGGAGCATGCTGTGATTTAATGGCATTGCCACACAAATGTAGCAGAACTTTAGCTGGAACTACATGAAGACTCTGTTGATTTTAGCAACTTGATTGCACTGGTTTTTCCATGCATAATGCAAGTGTATCATTCCAACTTGAGTATGATGGCATGAACAAATGAGAGCTGAGGTTTGTTCATTAGGTAGGATGACATTCTCTGTATACACAGACTTGCTGATTGCTTGGAAAGTTCCTTATAAGCATCTGAGAGAAAAGCTTTTAAACTTGAATTAGATTTCTTTTTGCTGTTCAAAAACCCTAAAGACTACTGAGGTGTGTGCACTAAAGGCTTGATCTAGCTAAGTTCACGCAGTCAGATATAGGCCTTGCATACACACTGTTCCAACCACAACCCGTTGTATGCTCAAAATTTTATTTCACTTTAGCAAAACATTTGTATTAAATCTTTAAGCAGTTGAGTAAACCAAGGTCACAGAATGGCATACCCACCTCCAGCCTCTTACAACCTTAATTACATTTAGTTTATTGCACTAAATGGTCGTTTTATGAATTTATATATGGTGCTCATATTTCTGCCAGAGTTTCTATTTAAAGGGAACAATATTAGATGTAGTAACCATTAGTCATTTAGGGAATTTTAAGAGGATTTGGGAGTAATAGGTTTATTTATAGTTTGTTAACTAGCCACACTAATATATTTACACCCAACCCAGTTTATTTTTCAGTGATGTAATACTTCCTGGACATTAGTGTAAGGCTGTGTTGGATTTCCAATGAAGGCGCATGGCTTCAGTGGCTGGCGGCTAATTGGAAATGCATGTTTTAGACAAAGAGGGAAAAAATGGACATCTGTTTGAGATTTTCCTCAGGCTTCTCATAGAACAGATCCAGAGGAGTGCAAAAGTGCTAAAAGGCCCTAACTAACCTCAGCCTTTGAGCCGGACAGCCTCCCACTGCACGAGCCTCCTTTCCGGGTGTAATACAGGAAAGCAAGCCATGTGCCGCAGAAACAAGATGGCCACCTGAACCACATGTGACCAATATGCATTTTCAGAGAGACAGAGGTGGAGTTGATTGTGTGATGGTGCATGAGTTCTGAGTAACATGCACATCTGTTGCCCAGCTGTTCCACCTGCTGTCAGTATCCATTCAGTTCCAGGTGGGCTGTAAATGCGTGGCCTCACCACAGCATACTCACATGGCTTGGTGAAATATTAAATATTGTTGTTTGATGAAAATGGTGCCATTGTGACAGTTTGTAGAGCCTTTAGGTTTATTAAATAAATCTCTTTTTCCCAAAAATGCCAACCTCCTGCTAGACAGACTGTAAACCTGTACTTGGTTTTATGCAAATATCAAATTAATATTACAAATTTGTACAATGAATTCATAAGCATGGACAAATTGTGCTTACACATATAAGCTACTGTAGGGGGTGTCCACGAGATATTGACTCAAATGCCACTGTGTTTCAACCAGCCCAATATTCCTCTGTGGACATTTTTCTTACGAACACATGCTCCTCATAGTCACTCTGGTCTGCTATGCTTGGATTGCCTAGCAGTATGAAGTGGTTTTTAAGAAAATGTTTTAATGACTGCCGTGATTGTCTCTGTCTTGCAAGTCAGGCCAAAGCAATAACATTCCCCACTCAAATTCTTGAACTACACAGACACTTGTGCCATCATAGATCAAGACTTTCAAAGAGCTAGGGGTTTCATTTTAGGGCGAAAAACGCACAAAACAAATAAAATAAATAGGACAGAGGAAAAATAATGGAAAGGAAAACAAGAGAGTGGTTGGATCTTTGTGGCAAACGAAAGATGTCCCTCTAAAAATACAAGGAGGCTGGAGTCATGGTGAGGTAGCCTGCTTAAGCAAACAAACTAGGGCAGAGGCTATAGTACCTCAGGGCTAAGAGTAGAGGAAACCCCCAGTGGAAGTGAAAGGTGGAGGGGGGTGGGGGTGGATGAAGGCTGAGTTGGGATTTGGATGGTTGATATTTTTGGGGATGGGGTGGAGGGGGAGGAGGGAGTCAATGGGATCTCTCTGTCCATCTCTCCTCACTGTCCGCCCAGCTGTGCAAACACGCACCGTGCTTTGGTGGAGAAGGGTGGCCAATAAGCCTGAGACATGGAGGGAAGGCACTGACCCACAAATCCTCAACACACACGTTTTCTCTCTCTCTGTGTCTCTGTCTCTGTTTTTCTCTCTCACTCTCTCTCTCTCTCTCTCTCCCTCTCTCCCTCACTCTCTCTCTCGCTCTCTGGCCTGGAAAGACTCATAACTACATTTTTTGTCTCTGGAGAGCCAGGTCACTCCAGCACTGTTACAAAAAAGTGTCTACACCTCTACCTCCCTCTTCTTCATCCCTCACCCCATTTCCCTCCCTCAGTTCTCACACTCCCTCTCCCTTCTCAGCTGTAATTCTCCTCTGCTTGACTTCTCTCTTTCTCTCTTGCTGTCCTCATTTTCCACTATCATCCCTCTCTCAGAGGCAAGCCTCGCTCACTCTGAAGGAGTGTCTCTCCCTTCGAGTCATAATTCTTGACTTTTGTGAGGTTGGTTTTTGTCGGCCAGACGTTTGTGTGTAAAAGAAGGACCTTTCAACAGTGCGCAGTATAAGCATTCTGGAAAACTCCAGAAAGGTTAGGTGGATAGGATCAAATATTGGATAAGTTTATTTTTCTTTGGCAAATGTAAGGGCACAGGCTGTGACTCATGACTGTTTCGGAGCCATTTACCACCTCACTGCAATCAAACAAATGCCCACACCACTCACACCACCCAATATGCACACGTAGATTGGCGGAAAGCAACAAAGTGGGCTGTATCAAAGATCTGCACTTTCTGACATAGTTGACAGCTGTAATGTCTATGCCACTACACTGTGAAGGAAAAAGCTATTCATTATATTATTACAGCATTTCAAATGCATTTCAGCTATAGACATGTTTGAATTATAAACTGATGGTTTGTTTTGAAGGACCTTCAGATTGATCTATGACTTTAAATTTAACCACAGAAGTCATGTTTATGGACTCAGTTGGCAAGTTAGGCTGTTTAAAGCAGTGTGTGCAGTTTCAAAGGGGTGAGATGAATGGTGCTGAAAATGTGTGTTCTGTTAAATGCAGTTTTATAAGAAACTAAATCTCCTGATAAAGTTTATTATTATAAATATGCTCTTTACAAAAGGGTTCTATGTAGCGCCAAAGAAAGGTTCTTTGACCTGTAACAGTTGTTTAACCTTTTTTGGTGCTGCTGATAGAGTTAGAAACATGAACATTATCTTGAGTAATAACCATATTCGTATATCTAGCTGATGTTCTTATAGAGAGAAAAATGGTTAGGAATGTTCCTGACTCAGTTGGACTTTAGTAAAAATTAATTTTCAGGTTCCCTGACTAAGGACGGCAAACATACTTTTAAAGATCTTGACTTGTCACCAAGCAAAATACTTAAAGGTCAGTCAGAACCTGAGTAGAGACACATAGACTCTGTTAAAAACTGCTGTTTGCATTTTCATGCTGTAATAATCTTCTTGAACTGCCTCTCTCTTGCTATACTCATGGCACAAGAGAAATGAATAAATTTACTGCCTAATTACACTGCTCACAATAAGTTAGGGATATTGTGAGAGACTTAGTGGATGTCATACATACGGTGTTTGTTTCACTTCAGACATTTT
>JBBPDA010000138.1:3945521-3957017 GCA_037974385.1 Arnoldichthys spilopterus
AGAAAGAGAGAGAGAGAGAGAGAGAGAGAGAGAGAGAGAGAGAGAGAGAGAGAGAGAGAGAGAGACAGAAAGAGAGGGACCTTCTGACAATCACGGTTAATTCACTAATAGTTGTTTTCTAATGAAACTAAACTACTTTTTTTTCTTTAAGATACATTTGGCCAAGTACTTGGCCTTTGTCTGCACATCTCTCTCTCACACACACACACACACACACACACACACACATATCTGTGCACAGTGTGTGTGTGTGTGTGTATGGAGGGGGTGTCCTTTAATATCACTGGCCAACATTTTGGCAGGAAAAACACTCTTTCCTAATTCGGACACACTCGCCTATCTGACATTCTGCACACCCGCCGTCATCTCACACCTTTTTGATTACTCTGCATAAATATCCCCCCAGACAGAGCCCCCCTTATCAGCACAGACTTGCACAAAGGCTTAATACAGACAGAAGACAAAATGGGCTTCTCTCTTAAATCACCATACACTCACTCACAGAGACACACACACCCACACACACACACTCACATGCAGAAAACTGGGCAGTGCATAACCAGGTCAAGTTTAGATCCATATTTCATATCCTATCATATTACAGTGACTTGCTGGCTTAAGAACAAAGCCTGGTCCTGAATGACCCATTTACTTATACACAAGCTGCGTAGTCCATCATGGACTCTGGGTCCTTTGTGGTTACTTAGGTGGGCAGCTGATGGATCTGCTAAATCCAATAATGCTTAAGGTCCTTAACAGTTTTTTTATTTGAGGCAAGGTAGAGCAAGGCAAGTTTATTCATATTGCACATTATCATACACAGAGGTCATTTAATGTGCTTTACAATGATAGGCATTACATGAATTAAATCTTTAAAAAGGTAAATAAGTAATTATATAAAAGTAAAATATAAATACAAATAAATAGATGAAGTAGAATTTCAATTAAAGACTGTAGAAAATATATTGTTTTTGAGCAAAAGATGTAAAAGGTGGGACCCACACGCTGATTAAGTGACATAGCTGGGGAGATACATTTAAAAATGCAGTAGGTCAAAATATTTTCCTATCAAGATGCAACTGTTTAGAGGTATTTTTGAGTGAGGAAAAACCTTTAAAAGGCATGAAGAACTTCCACACCTTGCACAGGTTCCTCTAAAAACGTTTAAGAATAACATATTGAAAGATTTTTTTAAAGAACCAAAAAGTGATCTTCTGGAGAATCATGCAATAATCTCTTCCTGGCATATTTTTTAAAGACAGCATTAAAAGTTTTGCTGATGCACAGGAGATTAGCAAGTTTTTTGACAAATGATACACTGGACACAGATAGGATCTCTGGCTGCTGCCACAAAAAAAAAATCCTAGAAGTGGTTTGTGTAAACTGTATACTATACTTTACTTTTCTATTTTAAAAAAAGTCTCTTTGGTTCTTTGTACTCACCCATTTTGCATACAAAAACTTCATTTAAGAAACCATTCACTGAAAGGTTCGTTAGGTAACTAAATGTGTTTTTTTAAATGACATTCTTTAAAAATGCCTTCATTTTTATAATACAACTTCTTTAAAAAAAAACTATAGTGTTTTACATTTTTAACTCTGCTCAAAGACCCCAGTGGAAAACTACTTTTCCATGGGAACAGGCAACTATTTGCACTAATTTGCAAAAGAAAGGAGGCCTGAATATGGTGACTGTTAGGGAATGTTATATTTGGTCTCTAACATTGGCCGTTTAAGTAACAGAAGTCTCATTACTTAGCCTCCAGTGCACTGGGAAACCGAGCAAACAGGACTGGGTGACCCTTTGTCAAGAGCCTCTCCTCTTTGGGACATCATTAAGGGCCAGCCAGCACCCCTGAGATCAAATGGCAGAACCAGCCTAGCAGGACTGATGGACCCATCTCCCTCTATCTTACTCAGCTGGGCTTAAGCTAGACTCAGAAGAATGGATTTTGTCCACACCTAAAGACTTGAAAGCAGAGGTGAATTAACTGCCTTTATTGAAACAGCAGGACTGGGCCTGTTGGACTCGTGCCATAAAGGAACTGCCTTCATTGCTCTGAATGAGATTTCCTGAGTGAATACCATCATCGTGGGCATCCACGCGACCTCTAATCACTGGCCGTCGAATCGCATTAGGCTTAGACGAGATGAATGCTTCTCTTGAAGGAATGTAGGCCTTAATCTAACACCAGGCTATAAATGATCTTTTTCTGGAGTCCGTTTGCTTGTACACCAGCAATGTAGCCTGGACCTCTTCGATACCATCTGTCCAGACCCATGGACCCCACTGTTCGCTAGGAAGCATGGAAACGCAAAGGCCGTTTCTTGACCCAGCAATGTTCAACTTCGTCAGCGATGTAAATTGCACGGATACTCCTCCGCGGTGTCTCTTTGGGCTCGAAGAAGGCCTTGACGCGCCAAGCTCCTATCACATGTGCTATCAAGACATGACGTCCGTGCAAGGGATGGAGAGAACGGGTGCTCGAGACGAGGAGTTTCGCCATGATTCCACTTCTGTCGAGCTGTCCACGTGCCGCGGGAGCTCTCATGGCGCGAGAGCAAAGAGGAAGCGAGTCATCACCACCGTCCAGCGCCAGGCCGCCAATATCAGGGAGCGCAAGAGGATGTTCAGCCTGAACGAGGCGTTCGACGAGCTGCGCAAGAAGGTGCCCACGTTCGCTTACGAGAAGAGACTGTCGAGGATCGAGACACTGCGCCTAGCCATCGTCTATATTTCATTCATGACGGAATTACTGGAAAAATAGTCCAAACGTTCAAAGAGGAGAATGATGGGACCTCCACGTTTTGAGATGTGAGAAACTGACAGGAATTGTTGTCACTGTGATTTATTTTTTATTATTATTATTATTATTATTATTATTATTAATATTATTATAATGACCGTCACTGCATGTTTGTCAGAGTTTTTTTCAACGATTTCTGATGGAAGATCTTTTACACTTAGACTTCATCAATCTACATGAAACTTGGTGTAACTATTGCCCCTCGTGGCTGATGTGAGGTTTGTGTCTCTAGGTGGATGTGTCCCTTCGTGAAATAGGGTAGATATAGGGTAGACATGAGAAAATGTATATAGCTAACTGGCCTCCAGGAAGCGCATGACCGTAACTAATTACAGCCCACTTGCGGAGTAGCCTCACCTATTGAACGTCAATGAAAAATTGAGCACTTCAATAGCCAATATATTGTGACTTAAGAGCATTCCCTTCATACATAGGGACGCCACAACAAGTTTTAATATCTCAAAAACCAGTTAAGCTAACGTCAGTTACATTACAGGGTCTAGTTGTTGCTGTTGTTGTTGTTGGATCTTTTAGCCTGTTTTGTTTTCTGTATAATTATCCCGGTTGTAATGAGATTAATTGGGGCGTATTAGGGACTTTTTTGGTGCTTCAGTCGTATCAGATCATATGAAATAATGTATTATGGCAATATAATGTCATAGAAAGTGCTGCTGGAATCATAAATCCATTGTTTTATTGAATTTCCCACAAAAACCTGCTTTGTAAGTTTTCGCACTTGAAGACAATTTATTTCATTTTGTATATATAGAAGAATATACCATTGAGCGCCGTCTAAACCACATGGAGTCAGAAAGAATTGTCTTTTTTTGTACCTGATTCCGTGCGTGAAGCTGAGCGGGTCCTGAATGCTCGCTCATAACCACCTGTACTCAGGTGTGTCAGACCTAGTTCAGGACCACAGACAGCGTCGTTTTTACGGCAGGTGCCTGCAGTTCGTGTCTGCAGGTTTGTTTGTTGGCGGTTTTTGCCCCATGGCAAGCTTTAAAGGATTGGAAGCATTCAGATTTTCTTGTTTACAGAAAGGTTGTTTTCTGTTGTTTGCTGTTTTCTTAGTTATAAAAAAATACACCGTAAATTATTGGTGTTGCGTAAATCATCGTGATTGTGTTGGTTATTATGGACACTAACGAGGCTGACGTCAGAGGCTCTCTAGGGTTATTTGGTGTTAAATCATTGCACCATTGCTTTCAACGCTGCGCCCCCCTGTGGTACCTTCCAGAAGTGCGAGGGGCAGCCCTGAGTTTTTTGCTTGGGCCTCTTTTCTGCCCGCGGTGGCTTCTTTTCCCTCTGCAGGTTGTGCAGACTTTGTGTTGCAGTCCGGCTTGTTAGTGTAACGGTAAGCAAAAGCAAGGTCGCTGTTTCCCTAACGGGCTTCTGAGTGCACGTTTCGGCGGCAGCGGCCACTCAAGACTGTTGCCTTTGGACTGCAGTGGCGTTCAGACGAATGTTTGCCTTGGTGCTTTATGCGCACATTTGGTGCGTCTGCCCTGCTTCAGGCTACCCGCTGCGAGTGCGGATGGAGCTGAGCTCGTGCAGGGGAAACCCGAGTCTGCCTCGGCTGTCTAATGCTCAGCCCCTGGCTCTGATCCCCAGAGGACTGAACACTAACACTTAGCCACATTTCAGCGCTGCCCCGCACATGTAAAGATAAACAACGAGACTCACTCTCTTCTCTAACAGCATCAGACCAAAGCACACACTGATTACAGCCTGGATTACTGAGCCAATAATAATAATAACAATAATAATAATAATAATAATAATAATAACAATAATAATAATAATAATAATGCAAACAAACAACAATAACAATAAAAAGTATTACTATTCATAATACTGAATGTTATTAATGATATTTAATAGTATTGATGTATTATTATTAACAACAAGAAAACCTATTAATATTATTATTATTATTATTATTATTATTATTATTATTTCTGGCGTATAAACTGCTCACCCAATCAAATCTCTGTCCTCTTCAGAAGTACCACGCCCCTAAATGAAAATAATTCCCCTAAATAATTATATTTAATAAATTCCTGCAATCCTATCAGCTAATCTGCTGTGTGAATTGTTCTCTGTTGTTTTCTCTAATCTCCTTAAAGAAAAAGTCACATTCAGCACAGTAAAATTACCTCAGTTTAGCTTTACTAGAACCTTTGTGTTTTGTTTAGAAATGTAGTGCGCGCGAGTGTTGTGCTATTTGTTCTCTTGTGTGGTTCTTGGGTTCTTGTATAACGGAAACTTTGTTGTCTCTCTCTCTCTCTCTCTTCTTTTTTTTTTTTAAATAGTTTTTCGGCCCCTCCCACTCCTCGATCCCACGTCACTCCCTTCCTTACCCAATCGCCTCGCTCCCCTCGCATTTTGCCTCTTCCACCCTATAAGAGCTCCCGGAGCGCGTCCTGATCCGAGTAACGCAAAAAAAAAAAGAAAACAACACATCCCACCGTGGCGCACGGGGTCACAGCGCGAGCCCTGCGCGAGACCCTCCAAAACGCTTCTCCAACAAGTGTGAGATGTTCGACGAAGAGGCGACGGCGCGCGAGGAGTCGAGCTCTCCAGCATCGCCCACCGACAGCCTCGGCAACAGTGAGGAGGAAGCGGACACGAGACAGCGCAAGCGCGGGGCCGCGCGAAAAAGGCGCGCGAGTGCGAGGAGCGGCGGTAGTCCGGCGGCGCCGGGCAAGCGGGGCAAGCGGGGCGCCGGCAGCGCGAGCAGCAGCGGCGGCGGCGGCGGCAGCCCGCAGTCCTTCGAGGAGCTCCAGACCCAGCGCGTGATGGCGAACGTGCGCGAGCGGCAGCGCACGCAGTCGCTGAACGAGGCGTTCGCCTCGCTGCGCAAGATCATCCCCACGCTGCCCTCGGACAAGCTGAGCAAGATCCAGACGCTTAAGCTCGCCGCGCGCTACATCGACTTCCTGTGCCAGGTGTTGCAGAGCGACGAGCTCGACTCCAAGGTGGCCAGCTGCAGCTACGTGGCGCACGAGCGCCTCAGCTACGCCTTCTCCGTGTGGCGCATGGAGGGCGCGTGGTCCATGTCAACATCGCACTAGCAGCACCCGCGTGGACCCACGGCGGGGGAGGGAAGGGGGGGGGGGTCAAGGGACGAGCATGGTACGCAAACCCTCATCCTTTCATCTTGCACTGTTTGCGCAGGCCTGTAATAATGTGGCCTACATGCAGGTTGTCGTAGTTTCAGAGCATGGAGTTTTGTAGTTTGTGGCTGTCATTTCTTTGCTCAACCATTGACACCATTCTGGAAAGGATGGATTATACACTATGGATTGGGTAGCGCTCGCTTTATGGGTAATTTGTGTCATATTTGGGGGAGGCAGTCAGTTGGAAGCCTCTTGGAGAGCTGAATCAATATGTATATCAGGGAGGGGGGTGTGGATGGTTGGTTATGGCAGGGCAGCCCTGTTTCATATACTGTTGCAGTAGAACAAGTCACCTGTTGCTCAACCACTGCCCTAGCCAATGCTGGGGAGTTTTCCCATAGGGATATAGGGCACTTCACGCTGAATGTAAGCAAGGTTCTTTTTTAAAACCTGTTGTAGAGCTCGAATTATGTTGATTTTCTTAGATGGATTGTTGATGATTTGACCTGGCCATGCAGTTCTGGCAGGGGCTCCATTTTCGTATTATTTTTTTTTCAATTGTATTTTTGTTTTTATGAAAACGTAGTGAAATGTTGTTATATTTAATACAAGCATTTCAGAAATAGAAAAGAAATGTTCTTTTTAGAAATTAGTGAACTCTTGTACTTAGACTAATGCGCTGGTTAGTGGTTTGTAATGTGGAGAGTCAATATGGGCTATTCAGGGCTTGTTGAAGTTGGAAAAAAGTGTCATAACAGAGCCGTGTGGTATGGTAATGGCAGCCTATAGCATGTATATTGTATCGCATGAACAGCTGTAATAGGAGAAGCTGTAAAATGGAGAGTAGATTTTCATTTGGCTTTTTCTTCATGGCTTTGGTCCCTAACAAGCCTGACTTCTCTCTTTGTGCAGATTTCCAGCTTTGGGGAGCAGCAGGAGCGCAGAACGGAAGAGCCGGAGCGCAGCGCGCAGAAGGAGCACACACGGATTATATATATTTATATATATCTATATCTATATATAAAGACAAAAGTGGTGGAGACTGTGTTTCCGGAGCCCGTCTCGCCGGGGTGTAGAGCCCGAACTCTGGGCGATCAGTAACGACGACAGTGCGCGAGGAGCTGTGTTCACGCATCTGCACACATCTGCAAAAGCACAGCCCGGCGGCCTGGTGGAGGAGCTGTGCGCTCTCTGCCGACGGGCCTTACTGTCGCGTCCCAGGACAGAGAAACAGAAACAGGACACGCTCTTGGAATTTATTTCATGGGAGAACGACACTCGGCTCATATCTGTGTAGACATTTTCTCCTCTCCCCCTCCCTCTGGTCCTTGAAATGTTTATTTATTTATTGATACTTGTCATAATGCCGGATGGATCTGGTGCCTTCATGCCATTGCTGTGTTTCACGTTGTAAATATGCGTTTATGTTGTTTCTGCAATAAAAACTGGTTTTGAATATAATTTGCGGCAGTCTGGTTTTGCGGCAGTGTGGTTTTACGGTAGTCCATTCGGCCAGTTTCTTGCTTTTTTCCCCCAGTAAACTGTACTGTATATTCCAATGATCCATTGAGGACAGCAGCATCAGACGAAGGTATAGAATTGCTAATATAAAAAAAAAAACAATCGTGGGAAGAATTTATAATTAGCGCTATTTGGACATTTTTAAGGCTAAGAATGGGAACGATATTTTCATGACCAAAAAGGATAATAATAATAATAATAATAATACAAATAATAATAATAATAATAATGCTAATGTAAATTATTTATTTTACACGTGATCCTGTCTTGAGACCTTAATTTTTTATTTTTTTAAAGACATAAGCAAACATGCAATTAATTCTACCTTTTATTTAATATAGTCTGTGGATAATCTTTAAAACCCACAAATGCCCCCATCACGTCCAGACAAGTCGATTTCATACATTAAAACCTTATATTTATCATAATGTATATTTATTTAAATACGTTAAAATGTTTTCATTGCATTTCCGATTAAAACAGTGTTTTAATTTTGTTATTAAAAAATGTTATTTGCAAAGAATGACATGCAGGGACACCGGCAGAAGAATAAATGTGAGAAAGGCTTATGACGAAGATTATCATCAGGATTGTTGGAAACATGAGCCAGTTACGCGAACACAAATCATGCGCCTGTTGTGGCAGGTTGAAAACAGGTCTGGGAAAAGCATTTTAAGGATGATGTGAAGAATCATAGCGCCATTTGACGAAGGTGTGGAAATGGGTTCAAAAGCATGTATGGAATTCCCAGATGGCAGTAAAACGGAGGGTGAGCCCACCAGGTCACGGTGGGGTGGAGAGGGTGAAGAGGCAGCAGGCACCATTTTACTGCCACAACTGGGCCTAGTAAAGAAATAATACCGTTTTAAAAAGGAGGAAGAGGACGCTGTTTCTCATCTATTACTAATAATTATATGTCAGATCGTTATCGTAAGAAGCCATTAGTATCACCAGTATCAAACGGAAGATCATTATAAGCTCACTTATATGACCATTATCATTAGATTGGATTAGATTACACTGCATTAGATGCAACTGCATTTGATAAGATTGCAATACATTAAATTAGATTAGATTACATTAGATTAGATTATATCACATTGCATTGCCTTAGATTACACTGCATAAGGTTACAGTAGATATCGTTATATTATAATAAATTACCTTAGTTTACACTACATTGGATTACATTGCATTAAACTGAATTACACTGGATTGCATTGGATTATTACATGATTCTAGATTACATGTTTTACATGTGATGATTATTGACATGTATGTTAATAAAAATATAGATAAAGATGCGTGGCTTTATGTGTTGATTAAAGATTATTATGATACGATCAAATTATTCATAATAATAATAATAATAATAATAATAATAATAATCCTTCCTGTACGTGAGCTGTCCTACATGTCCCAGCCTGTAATGATCTAGGCCTTGTTCTGAATCTGAGCTGTAAAACAGGCCAGAGAAGCCTACAGAGGCCTGTTCTCCTCTGGCCCAGCTCCTTCTCTGTTGCTCTCCGTCCACCAGCTAAACTAGTTTAGCTCGGAAAAGCGGCTTGGGGGACTTGGATGGAGCCAAAGGGAAGCGCGGCACCTGAATCAAACTTATTTTTCCCAGATGTTGTTCGTATTTTTCTTTAAAGTCACGTGCGGCGAGCAGATGTGGAGCTGCAGCTGCTGCGGGGTCCGCCTTCGCGAGCACACAGAGAGCAAAGGCGGCGCGCGCGGAGAAGAAAACGCCATTTACCCTCGTCCATCGGACGATATGCTTTATTTTCGTTATTATTATTTTTTAATTTTGGGGCACGACAAGGGCGGTTTTGGGTAGCGGAGGCTTTCGTTTGGATCGAGCGAATGAGGACGAAACTAGAGGAGTTGCAGGCGCGAGCTCTCTCCTCCCTCCTTCCCCTCCTGTGCGGCGTCGGGGGGCGGCTAATGGGGACTGCGCGCAGGAATGCGCTTTTTGCAGCGGGGCCTGCGCCGAGGAGCCTGTAGGAGCGAGGGACGCGGTAAATATGTTTGCTTGCTGACGGGACCCAGAGGTGTAAACGCGAGGTAGCTGTTCCTTAACGCAGGCAGGTTTACAGCGAGTTTATGCCCCGCTCAGCTTCACTCTGCTGCTTGTCAGGGGGGTTCAAAACGGCGCGTCCAGTTAGACAAAGCATTTGTTTCTCCCATTGAAAGAGTGTAGTGAAAGTAAATGCAGGGACAGAATGAACCTGATGGACAAAGCTTCTTTAATAAAAAGAGAATTTTGAAAACACTAAACCTCCAGAGAAAATGCGTTTATTTTGCGTTTGTATCTATTTGCATTAATTCCCAAAGAAAATGAAGGAATAAAAATTTGACAGGCCCAAGTCTGGATTTCCTAAATTAGGGGGGCATTCATGCTTTTAAGGTGGGCAATTTTTATTCACTAAAGCATAATTCTATATATTGCAGTGTATCCTATAGGCGACCGCTGTGAGCTATAATATATAATACCCCCCTTCATGTTGCACATGGGGATTATTGATCATGGCTTGTCTACCAGTGTGTGTTGATAGGGAAGCTGCTCCAGTCAATCAAAAGGACAGAAGAAATGCTGAAATGTTATTACATCGTGAAGTGTTTTTAAATGTATTTAATAACCCGTTATTACATGTAATTAAAACTGCTTTCACAGGCGTTTAGAAAATATTAAATATTATTTGCGAAATTAGCGATTGAGCGATTGAGAATAAGTGTCAGTCCCTCAGGCTCACTGACGTCACAGCGTTACCCTGAAGACCACAACACTGACCGACCGACGTCATTTAGGTGGGCGATGCAAAACTCTGGGTGGGCATTGCCCACCCCTGCCCACCCCCGTTAGCTTCGCATCTTCCTTGCATTGCCTTCCTCTGCATTTCTGTGCATGAAGACCCTCGGAGCAGAGCCCACCAGCAGCAGCTGGGGTCCCTCTTCATTCTGCGGCAGTTTACAGCGCTCAGGCCAGTTAAACGCTTTGACGTATGCTGCTGGAAAGCCATCAGGTGTGACCCGAGGGGCAGCAAGGGCCAATCGATTCCCCCTCTCCCCATGACCGTGTCCGTGTTGTGTTAAACTTGCGCCGTGTGCGGAGGAATGTCGCCTCTGCGGACTTTCACAGCAGCGTTGCTTCTCACGAAATTCCCCTGCACATTTGAAAGGGTGCGTGGCGGGGGGAAAAACACACACACACACGTACCCCCAGTGCCAGTGTGTTTGAAGTGTGCGGCGTTTATCAGGCGTGTTTCTGAGCTGCAGGATCAGAGGAATGATTTAGTGCTGCGTCTGACAGCAGAGCTAAGCCCGGGTCATCTGATACGGACTGCACAGCAGCCTCTGACTTTACCCTGCTGAACACAAACTACATAATAATAATAATAATAATACATAAATAAATAAATAAAACAATGTCCCCAATAAACGTATCATTTAATTTATTTCTACACGTTTTGAATTTGAATTTTGAAATGAATTTGACATTTAAGTCGCATAAACGTTTAAAAGACGTGTTTAAATGTTACACACAATGTAAATTAAAATAGTAATTAAAAGAGTAAAATAACTTTGTAGATAAAAGAATAAAAAGAAATTGATTGACGAAAAAAAAAAACGAAGAAAGAACAAAAGCACAGGCGAACGAGATAAATAAACAAGTGAACAAACGAACCAACGAACGAACTGCGTCTCAGCTCTGACTGTGTTAAACGCAGGTGAGAAAAGCATCTTCATCTTTTAGGATTCCCGCCTGTGTGACGCGCTGTGAACCTGAGGGAAGGGCAGAGAGCATGGTGATGGATGATGAATGGTGGATGGGTGGATGATGGATGAAGGGTGGCAGAGTCGCAGTAACAGGTGGCCACTACAGCGCTCGCTGCACTTCCCCTTCATTACTGCGCACTGAACATCTGAACAACAGAGGCCTGAACAGCACAGCCACAGTCGAGGTGGGCTCTGTTCACACACACACACACACACACACACACACACACACACACACACACACACACACACACACACACACACACACA
>JBBPDA010000138.1:3961777-3973953 GCA_037974385.1 Arnoldichthys spilopterus
AACTATTTGAAAGAGTATGGTTCTTCTCTATGATGGAAAATCTGTTCTTTAAAGTTTTTTTTTCTAAAATTGTATATAGCAACAAATTGAGTTCTGCTATTATACCACTATAGAAACATTATAGAGCCTAATGGACTGCAGTGCTATAGTGAATTCACTACTTGGGGAGTTTTTTTCTGTAACCTGATGCTTTTTTATTCATATTTGACTTATCGTTTCAATAAAATGTCTGTTCTTTAGCTTGAGTATGTTTTAGGCTACTCTGCAAGTGTTAAAATTCCATGTAATCTTATTGCTCCTTCAGCACCTCTTGTATGCCAGAGCATACCGACAAACATCCAGAACAGTGCAGTCCACTAGTGTGGCCAAACCCTTTCTCAGAAATGCAGGCACACTGTCAGTAAGTCACGCACACTGCTCCACAGCAAAGCATTACACTGTCTAACATGACAAAACCAAAAGCAACACCTCAGCCCCAGCAAGAATCCAGCAGGGCGAGCATACTGTGAGGGGGTTTGTTAGAGCACTGCTTAATGCATCTTTGTCAGGCCCTCCTGGAGGTGATCCGTGGGGGGTAAATCCAGGCCTCCATCCCCCGGGGGGTAATTAGCCTTCAGTGACACCTCCAAACACTCTTTTACCCCTCCAAAATGGGGAGGGGGGGCAGTCCTTGAGCCTTAATTAAGTTTTCTTGACTAGTGTCTCACTTGACAGCAATTCTAAACAGTACATACATCCACATGTGCATGCTTTCTGAAACATACACTGTGCTGAGGCTCACCTCATGGCTGCTTGGCTCATCCGCATGTTTGCCTTTACTGCATCGCTTGTGTGTGTGTGTGTTTGTGTGTGCTGAAAAGGTTACAAAGCTTTGTAGTCTTCATATGGGAATTTGTATGCATAACTGTTGGCAGCTGTGTGCACGCACAAAGGTGGTTTGGCGAATGAAATGGACTTCACTGGCGAAGGAAACAAAAGCAATATGAGTAAAGGATGGAAAGAGCAAATAAAAGAGGAACAAAAGTAAGGAGATAGAAGAAAGAGAGAGACAAGTGGAATTCCATACAAATTTGCTTCAATTTTCTGGTTTGCCTGTGCAGTCAGAACTGAAAATGGACTTCTTTGAGGACAGAAACAAAGGTGATAAGAGCAAGAGATGACAAGAAGCAGACGGTGAGAAAGAGAGAGAAGCAAAGGGGTGTAGAAAAAAAGAGATAAACAGATGATTCTGTGTAAACTTGCTGAGATATTCTCTATTGTGATTGTCCACTTGGGCAATTAACTATATTAGCAGCATAAATAAGCTCCACATAAATGAGTTCCACTCATACACTTGATCTCATACACATGAAATGATCTTCTGATCATTTTTCCCTGCACTGGAAAATCAGGAGCACCATGTAGAAAAACATTAAAGGGAAAATAAATGGCTCCCTTATAATTATTTTATACTTTGTAGCACTGTATTAAATATTATTATAGGGAACAGAGAAACTCTCTAGTCATTATTTAGAACATTGTAGAGAACTTTATAGAACAGAAATTCTCCCCTAGACACTAATAGGAGACTACATATAACACTATAATATTTTGAATATGGTTACATGAACATTAGCGAGAACAGACTTGGTACCATAAACACTGTTCTGTACATTGGAGAACTATGTAGAACACTTTTGTGGGGAACAGAAATTGTCCCCTAAATAGTATTTTCTGCATTGGACAACTATATAAAATGTTTTTTTAGAAAACTGGTTCTCTAATCACAGTTTTATACATTGGAAAGCTATAAAGAACACTATTTTAGGGAACAGAACTGGTCCTCTAACCATTAGTCCCAACACTGAAAAACAGAAGCACTACAAAACCCTAGTAGAGAGAAGTATCCTCTTCACTGGTACACTATATCGTCACTGTTGGATCAAAGCTATTTTTTGTAAATTTTAAATTTGATCATAAATAAAGAAAATATCTGCTGTTTACACTGTGTCATCACATTGATACCAAATTAAATAGTACAAAATTGCATAAAATTAAAATCTTGTTCCATTAAATTACAATGTTCATTTCAGGAAAAGTTGGGACATAAAAAATAACAAGAATATGTGAACATTTCTTTGCCTTAAATCTTTAATAAACTGACAAATGTACAATTAAAAGATTTCCATTGTTTTCACTGACCAATTAAAATGTGTTGTGCAAATATCAACAAAGTTAGAATTCTTGGCCTGCAATACACTCAAAAGAAGCTTTGGCAGAGATGAAATAAGAACAAAAAGTTTCTAGAAATTTCAAGTTACACTCTTTGAAACATTTCACACAGGTGAATGATGATTGGGTATAAAAGGAGCACCCAACAAAGGCTAAGTCTCTTCAAGCAAAAATGGGTCAGGACTCACCACTTTGTGCCAAACTTTGTGGAAATTTTTTTTTCGAATAAGTACAAAAAGAGCATTGCTCAAGACAAGGCCACAAAGGATTTAGGTAATTTGTCATCTGTAGTACATAATATTGTGAAAAGATTCAGGGAATTTGCCACTGTTTGTATGCAAACTTACCTCAGACTGCAAAAGAAACCGACATGCTACTCTGATAAATATAGCCACATGGGTTGTCACTGTTGCTGCATCAGGAAATGCAACCTGAAGCTCTATTACACAAAGAGAAAGCCATATAATTTCAAGCAGAAACACAACCAAGTTCTCTGGACTTTATCTCAGTGAGGTCTCTCTCTGCACTTACTACAACAGTGTGACCACAGAGTGCATCTCAGGCAAGAATGGGCAAAATATTCCACCTGCAAAACTGCGACAACTTGTATCCTCAGAAAAGTTGATGTAACAAGTGGCAAACATGCTTCTGTCCCAACTTTTGTTGAGTGCGCTGCAGACATCCAATTCGAAATTTATTTAAATAAATATACAAAATACATCCAAAGTTCACTAAAAAATATTGGGAAACTTTTCTTTGCACTTTTGTCAGTTAAATAAATGTTCAAGTAAATCAACAAATCAAAGATCCTCGATTTTATTGCATTTTGCAACATATACCAACTTTTGTAGAAATGGGGTTTGTACATGGAAAATGTAGATTTATTTTCCCTTTTTCTGTAAAGATACTTTTTGGAAGTATGAGGCTTGGTTCCATCTGTGACAATATAGAATCCTTGTACATAATCTGATTTTTAAATAAATGATTTTACACACTCCTCACGCTGTAACAGTACTCACATTCTATAACATGCAAAGTAGTGCGTTGTGGGAAGTCCATAACAAAGTGCAAAGTGCAAAGCCATAGCCTTTTGGAAACATGCTTACAAGTTTAGTGGCTTGTTATTTTTTTTAACAATGTACACTATAAAAAAACAAGAGTAAGATGTATCTGAGTGCTTTTCCAAAGCTGAACGTATTTATCGGAACAGAGAGTGACTTGTTGTGTGTGACTCAAGTGGAGGAATTTTTCTTTCGGCTCTGTTGTAAAGTTTATTATTTCCTCCTTAGTTGTGCAACATCTTCTTTGCTGCAATCCTTCTTTCAGTTCTAAAGTGAGCAGTGGTTCAAGTAAGTTTGTGCATGACCTCCTTTAAAGGCCTATACCTTTACCATGAACCACCTGAAGTGTCCAGCTGATTTTTCCCATGGCTTTGGGAACTCCTTTCAGTGTTTAGCTTGTCAGCCCTAAGATCATATGGAAGTCATATGTGTTTCTTGTTTTGGGGTCATTTGCAGGATGGTGGTTAATAGAGCGCAGTTAATGTCATCGTTAATGAAAGGAAATGCAGTCGCCCTCATGTTTGTTCCAAGCATGACAGTAGCCGGGCTCGGGGAGATTCCTGAGAAGTGAGTCTTCGCCTTTCAGTAATCCTGCTCAGCTTGTGTAAATAGAATTATCCTCTCTCTCTTGCTCTCGCTCACTCCATCCCTCTCAAATAGGTCAGCTCCTCATCATCATAGGCACATAGATGAAGAAATGGCATAATTCTGAAAGTCAGCACTAGTGGATAAATAAGCAATTTGATCTGTGATTCACTCATCTCCACCAAAACAGCACACACATGCCCCGTTCAGTCATACGTATCCAGAGGAACGCCCTCAAGAAGGGCCCATTTTTTAAATTCAGGCCAAACAACTTTCACTAGTCGATCACTGCATAAAGTCTAAATCCATCCAATACACAATCTAAATCTATCCAGTACACAGTCTATCCAATGTGTTTGGTATGAACAAATTATCCAACTCATTCTGTTCCATGAAAAACAAACACTTAACATAACTTGCACGCATTCTCAGTCTACATGTACGATATAGAGTAAATGCAAACTTTCCTTCACGACTGGCTTCTGCACCGATTTGAATTTAAAAGGAATTTCCTGTATAGATTTCTGTTTAATTCAGTTTTTGAGATGCACACAAAGTCATTCAGATTGGTTTAATGTAAAGCTTACCAATGAACATTTCTATACAATGGTGGTGATAGGAACCAGGGGTCATGATGTCTACAACATCCAAAACCAGCAGGGAATCTATACATCTCTGTTTTTATATGCAGTGTTCATGATGATGATACAACACTGGTGATTGTGAAAAAAGAATGGGGATGGTTCTGCCTTTTAAGATATGCACGTATATCTACACCAAAAAAACTGATTTAAAAATGTTTTAGGCCAAAAGCTCCAAAAACTAGTATAAAGCAATATCTCAGGCATTAAGCAATGTATTTGTACCGATTTTTAACCATTTCTGTGGTGTAGCCTTTAAAGACATTAAACACTTTATATGTTTTGTTCAACTGCGATCAATTCTGACTCATCACCCTAAATTAATTTGCTTGCTTTTTAATCATTAAATTATGCAAAAATAATTCCCCTTCAGTTAATAAGTAATAAGTTCCCCTTGAACCAATCAGGTCACTCTCTGCAAGCAGTGTCAAATTATATTAATGTAAGTGATTAAGTGACTAAGCAGTGGGTGGTGATGGTGTTTGTGTACTTATACTATGTTCCACTGCTCATGTGCACTCTTCCAAAAGAATTGTGTGGAGCAATGACAGCATTTACCCTTTAAGTTCCACATAATCTGCCACATCTGTAGCACTACAGAATGCGTTTCTCTGTATTTAGATCATGACAGAAAACCTACACATTTAAAACACTGACTTCTCCATTGGCTTGTATTATGAGTTTTAAGTCAGTGCAACTGAATGGTAGTACCTGCTGAGAGAGAGAGAGGGCAAGTAGGTAAGACAGCAAACCTAGAAACAGATGGTCCATCAACACATGCAGTTAAATCTCACAACACCCCACAGCCCCCATCACCCCCCTTGCCTCAATGTCCTGCTTACAGGAGCCCTAACGGCCTGGTACCCCTCTCACCTCCAGCATGCGGAAGTGTGAAGCTCAAGTTTTAATAGCCAGGTAGAGATAAGAGGCGCTAAAAGCTGCTGCTCTGTTTTACATCTCTGTGGGGTATTGTAAATCCTCTCTAATTTGTTTTTTTTCTCTCTCTCTCTCAACCTGGTTCTAAGACATTTGTTTTATTTTCCCCTAGTTTAAGTTCACATTTAATGCTGCTGCCTTTTGGAGATGTTTTCCTTAGAGTTCATCATTTAGCATACTGGTCCAAATGCTCTTGGCCTAAAACATATGCTTCTAAAGGGCAAGTGGGTCTTGTATGAAAATCCATCTGTCCCCTCATGAATAAATTGAATAGTAATGAATTTGCATGATGGTCATTACATTAAAAGTAATTTGTTAAATGGTCTGACTTATTTATGGTCTTGTTTTTGATGTCCCCAGTAAAACCCATTATTTCACATGTATATCATAGGCATCTTGATTGCCAGTATTTCCCAGAGACATGCATATTTGTCAGAACTACCCACTAATACAGCTGTGCCAGGTTTGAGCTATTCCAGCATAACCTAAAAGCTTTCTATGAACTTTCCACAAATAAAAAAGCATTAAATACAGCTTTTTGGCTTGTGCATGCATGCAAACGTTCCTATATAGTGTGCTGGGTTGTTTGTTTACTTATGGGGCATGCACAGATATCCATGATGTGCTCTTCATCCCGAACATGAACTAAACAATCACTCGCCCACATCAAACCCCTGAATCATGCATGGGAGCTGGCCCTGACCTCATGGCCATGTTTTTCCCTTTGGTGCCTGCTTTAAGTTTTGTTTGTGTGCGTTCTCGGGGCAGCAGCAGCCTTGAGTGTCTCAAAGTCTCTTTTTGGGCCCGCCTGGGGTGACCTTCCACCTCAACACCCCCCCCAAAAGAAAAAATAAGAACATGGACAGAACCCATAATGGCTCTCTTCCTGCACCGTAAAGCCACAGCACCGAAGGCAATTAGAGTAACCATAGTGATGGGCCCAGCAGGCCGGCGGCACTGGAGCTCCAAAACTTCAAACAGAAATACAGGAGCGGGGCGGGGCGCCACGGAGCAGGACGGGCCTCAGCATGGAGGGCCTGGTTTGAATTAGAAACCTCACTCCTTGTCTATGAGAGAGAGAGAGAAGGAGAGAGAGTAGAAGAAGAAGAAGGAGGTGGTTTGGACCATACAGTCTGGGTTTCATTAGAGCCAATTATCTTATCTGTTTCATCTCAGGACAGACCCGCAAGGGCTGAAGGCCAAACTCACGCTAACACACTATAACACACACACATTGTAGAAGAACACACAGATTAAACCATATACATTCAAAGCACTCATTCGCACATTTAAGTCAAGTCAAGTTAAGCCGAGTCAAGTCAAGCAGCCTACACTGTCATATGTATTTTGCATGGAATATTACAATTCAAAAGCAATGAAATTTTTAATTCAAGTGCACTAGGATGCATGGGGTACCCACTTCACCCATCCCCCAAACACACACATACACACACACACACATACACACAGAAATGCTGAATGCATAAACATTGATACTCAGATTGCACCCCCGGAGAGAATGTATACATGTGCACATGCATAAGTATACTTATGCACAGACATGTAGTTCCTCTGATTTTCATTATACTCCTTAGGGGAGGTGGAGGTTGACGTTTTTAGCCTGCAGAAGACGAGACTTATTCATACACAGTACATTAGCCTGCAGGGCTCATATCAAAGACAGTACCCAAACTGTTTCGCAAGTACTTCGACTCCCTGTTGGAATTTAACATTGGCCCAGGTTGAGCTGTAAACAAATGGACCTGGATGGAAAGTAGTGTGAGGCTTTCTGTTCTGACTCTTAAAACATAACCATATCTCAGAAAGCACTTACCATGTCCTATTTGGCATCAGTGACAGCCAACAGATTCTTATGCTTGTGTATTCATTACAGTGTTCATTAAAGAATACTCATGCCATTTTCAGCCTAACCTCTGCTCTCTCTAGCATATGGTCTACTACCACTGACATGCTGGTGCACTGCATACAAAAGAACAGGAAGCATTTGAAATACACATAAAAAGCTGCTGGGTAATTATTGAATTCTTTAGGACATAATAGCTGTTACTATCTTTTATTTTGGTAATAGAGTGATTGATCTTTTGAATGTTTTGATGATTAATTGAGTCATTTTGTTTTGATTAATCATTTATACTTCAACACCACTCCACTTCTCAAACACTTTTTAGAGGCTCATTAATAAGTGGTTTAAACATTTTTTTTTTTTAAAAAGAGAGAATTGACAGTTACAAGCAGATTTTATTTTACATTTATTTAATATAAAAACAATGCAGAACTGTGAATTGTGATCAGGACTGAATGAAAAATTGGCACTGAAATTCAAATGCCTTGTAAATATAATGTTAAAAATATACACAAAATATAAGAATGTCTAGAAATAAAGAACAGTGATTTAAACAAACTGACTAATAACTAATAATGTCCAAGAACATAACATAATTGCAATAAAAAAAATCTTAATTCCCATGAAACGACATGGTGTACACTTGAGTAAAGGACTCAGTCTGCTACAATTTATTATTTATTTTTATATGAAAGACTGAAGAAAGTTATTAAGACATAATCAATGTTGCAGAGTAAAACAGAAGTTGATTTGTTTGGATCTAGTTTTTATTGCTGATAGACACTACATGAGGAAACTGAGTTTGTCCTTCACTCACTTGTTTGGTCAGTGTAGCTGAAGGGTTTAAAGTTGATTCGGAAGTTTGAGTCATATAGGCTCTACATTGTCCCTCTAAATCAAAACAAATTGGTATCAAACACTAAAATCACTCACCATGCCATCAACAGAGAAGATTTATGTTCATTATTGTAGTTATTTCAAGAACTCAAGGCCATGTGTTCAGCACACCAGTTAAATTAATATTGAAAACACACGCCTTAAAGAGATTTGAGAACATTTACATTTTGAGCTCACTTCCATTTCATTGCTGTCATCCTGTTCCCGTTGTGTCCCTTTGTCTCTTAATCTGATGAACAGAAGATCTGGACAATATCTTGAGGGCTGTAGGCCAAAAGACAATTGAGTGCTAATAGCACCCCTAGTGGAGAGTGTTTAGACTGCTGTGTATGGCTTTAAAATAACCCGTGGATACTGCATTCATGGTTAAATTCAGAATAATTTATTCACTGATGGGACTGATCTCATTCTATCTCTTAAGGTAAGAATATCAAATGTTATTTAGTTATGTACGGGATGTATGGGATGCAGGAAGGGATGATGTTGAGGGGGCTTTAGCATGTCCAGATTTCAGTACTGTTTAACAGCAACTGCAAAAAATCATAGCATCCATCCATTTTCTATACACTTCTTTAATTTTGGGGAAGCTGGAGCAGGGCAAAATAATGACAGTAAAAATTAATTAAATATTATACTAGTATATAAATATACTTTTAAACAAGTTGAGTGTAATAATTACATAAGTGCATTAGGTTTAGGCCAAAGTTTATGTTTTTATTATGTTATGTGAATTTTATCATTACAGTTTTATCATTTCACCTGTTGATGGGGTGTTAAAGAAAATGAAAATAAACAAATAAACAAATAAACAAATGAAAATAATGCGGTTTACCATTGCAGCACCATCTGTAAAATTGAAAAGACATTCCTATATCCAGGGTCATGCATCTGCAAAGACTACTCTCTGAATTTAGCAACCACATATTGACTATAATCAGTGAGTTTGGAGTCAACAGATTTTCAGCTTCTTTTTAAGAATGAAACATATTGAAATTATGGTTCATGGTGATCAAGCCCACGACACAAAAATGCAGCAGATGAAAGATAACACAGAGTACTGCAACAACAGTGTAGCCAAAGCAAGAATGAACCCTCTTCAGGAAGAGTGTGAAAAACATTGAATAAGAGAGTCAGGCTCTAGGCCCACCCTTGATACTCAAAAGACATGCACCACACACATGCATACACACGCACACACAATCTCCACATGGACCATCAGAGAAGAAGACTATTCCCTGTCTTTAGCTCTGCTCCTCTCACACCCCAACTCATACTGCACCCCCTCCTTCATTCTTTCTCATTCCCTCTGGTCTTCTCGTCTTCCCTCAAACATCCTTGCCCTATATAAGCCCATATCGCTCACTGTACTGATCTCTCTCTCTATATATATATCTTTCTATCTTTCTCTCTCTCTCTCTCTCTCCCTCTCTCACTCTCTTGCTCTTGCTGTCTGTCATTCTTCCTTCTGTCTCATTTCACTGGGGAGTTTGCTGCTTTATTAACTGCCAACAGTTCATAACCAGTGCAGCTAAATCAACTATACCCTCACGCTTTCCCCCTCCCACCCAGTTCCACCAGATCTGTATCCTAGCCTTGGTCTGTGGCAGCTAAATGACCAGAGATGAATGGAGGAACAGAGGAGACAGAAGAAAACAAACAAAAGGTCCCGCTCCTTAAACTAAGCAGACGTGCACTCCTGCTGCCGGCTAATTCAGCCTAATGAACTGTGTCACAATCAGGCTTCACTTAACCAGGGGAAACGCTACATTTCATTTAGTCCAAAGTCAAGCAACAGCAAGGAAACTCCTAAGATAAACAGAGCGCAAGCAATTGTGGCCTCCATGACATGGAAGCACCTAAAGCACCATGAGCAATGAGCAGTGACCATTCTTTGTGATTGTACTACAGTATATTTAAGCAATGGTTGAATGTTTAACTCATGATAATGCCCAACCTCAGTTCTTTTGTTTTAATACAGCAGTTCTGCAAAATAAAGAAAAGAGTAAAGCAAAGAAGCCCCTGATTAACTCCAGTTTATTTTGCTTTCCTGCTGTCACCGCTGCCAACTGAAAAGCTCGCTTTGGGACAACGGCAGATTCAGAAATTGATGTAGGCCTGCTGCCACACTCTTTTTCAGAATTTGATCAAGGGACATAGCCATAGACATAGCCAGGGACATAGCAAGTCATTACAAGTATTGTGGAAATGTGCACTTAACACCACATATACATTTTTCAACCTATCAGAAAGACACTATACGTTTAATACTTAAATATGGACCTCTAAGTTAATGAACCACACTATAACTCCCATCATGTCTGTATATGGAACTGGATTTTGAAAAATACGAATGATGTTTTCTGAAAACCAATGAGGGGTAAAAGAATATGTTCAAAAGACATTTGAAGAAGTTTGTTGTATGAACATTTTTCCTCCAAATGCCACCAGACTTAATACAAAAATACCCCACTCAAACCAGGATCCTTAGCCAAATGTAGCAGTTTAGCTGCTTCAGCAGTAGCCAACAGTTCAATAGCTCGTGTTATTATTGAACAGTGTAATAGAGCTAAATTAGCTAAAAAAAGTAGCTAAATTAGCAACTAGTACATTTTAACATATTGCATTATTCTCAAAATATATCAATTGTCTGTAACAGCTGCTGTCATATTAACATTGTTGGCGAACTAGCTGCTAATTACACTGGTTGGAAAAGGCTAAGCTAACTTCCAATCCAAACATCCAAGGGCCTCTGACATCATCATTTGGTGCCTTATTGCTGTTCTGATTGGCTGTTACATAAAACAATTACAGAGACAACAGAGACAGAGTGGCAGAGTATCAAAACAATTTCAAAAAATCAGAAAGCTTTTATTATGTAACACAAATTAAATTTTGCTTCAAGTAGATATATTTAGTATATAATATGTATATTTATTTAGCCTGTTCTTACTGATGAGTTTACTGGTTTTTCTCATCCAACACATTTTGTTGTAATATATATAATCTAATATATACTTATTAGCACATTAATGTGAGGGTGGGGCTTTGTGTAAAGTGTGATGTGAAAAAGTGACCAGTGCGAACAGCAAGATTGCATATTGAGTGGGCTGCAAAAACATTAAGTAGAGTGCATTTAATAACAATAAAAATAGACCAGTAATGAAGAAATATATCCTTTACTCCTGCTGAGTATAAAATTATGTTAAGTATGTTAGCATTAGGACAGAGTTTCAGTTTTTACTATGTTACATTTATTTTTTCACTACAGTGAGCTGCACCTGTTGATGGGGTGTTGTTGAAGCACTAGCAGATTGACACTTGAAGAGAAAGGGTGTGTTCAGTTCAGAGTTGTAGGGATCTAATAATTTGTTAAGCTCAAAAAGATCCTCTAGAATAATGCTGCTAGTTTTGGACATATATCTCCTACAAAGTTTGCTTCAGTAACTTAATAACTTTCAGTCTCACAATCAGTTTCTGTGTCTTCTGACTGGTCCCCTCTCAGCACATTCAAATTCAAAAGTTCAAAGCAAGACAGAAGAGCAAGCAATAGATACATTAACAGTTTGATGAGTTCAGTTGCATGTGTAAATTGTCATCTCATGCACGTAATGACACATTCAGGATGAAAATTAAATGAATAAATAAAATAATACTGTTTCAAACTGTCAAACACCTTCAGATTTCCCCTTTTAAATGACCCGGATTCTTTTCTGATAACCTCATCGAGGCTGCTTGCTTCTTTTGTCAGAGCACTAAAGCAGCATGGAGATACATTAATCCCACAGGTATAGAACAGATGTGCTACACTTTCAGCGTAACCCAGTTTCCCAAAGAAGTTTCCGTTCAGTTCTTAAATTTGATGAATCGTGTTAACTATTGCACGCGCTCTATCTGTACAAAGGATGGACAACTTTCCTATGAGCAATGCGCGAGTCAGTTCTATGAAAGGGGGTAAGGAAAGATATACGGCACCCAAGAAAC
>JBBPDA010000138.1:3974053-3986615 GCA_037974385.1 Arnoldichthys spilopterus
GGACAACTTTCCTATGAGCAATGCGCGAGTCAGTTCTATGAAAGGGGGTAAGGAAAGATATACGGCACCCAAGAAACCGTGTGGATGTTGGAGCAGGATGTGAACGGCATGTGAAATTTCTTTTGTTGACTGGATGAGGTGGTCTGACACATCCATAAAGCCTAGAAATAGCTCGCACTCAGAGTCTGTGAGATCATAAAGCATCATTTTGCGTAAGTTGGCCTCCACCACGGTGTACCTCCAACGGCTATCCCACAATGCATCTTTTTTATGCACTGCTTCCTGAGGTCCCTGCTTTAGGTGGTGAAGGGGGATGGGGGGTGGGGTGGGGTGGGGCTGGGGTGATGTGTGTGAAACCTTTGCCACCATCTGAAGAACAGCGCTGATTGGCTCCAGGTGTGGAAGGTCCAACTCGCTGTCTGACTTCATTTCCTGCCGCTGCTTCATCACACAGCACGGCTCCACCACCTCGCTGTCTCCAAGGGGAGTCTGGGTAACATGAAGAATAAACCCTGCAGGTGTTCAACACTCTCTCTCCCTCTCCCTCTCTCTCTCTCTCTCTCTCTCTCTCTAAAACGTGGCTTTACAGCCAGCATGTTTTGTTTTATGTATGACCAAGACCCAAAGTGCCACCACTTAATGGCGGAAGAACATTTTAATATTATATTCATGCAAATGCCTCATTGCTTAAAGCTCTGGTAACTTAGCCAGCACTCATTATGAGCAATAGGGAATTAAGTACAGCTTTGCTTAATGTCCAGCTTAAAACTTAAAAAAAAAAATTTTGTAAGATTTTCCCAATAAACTACATTAACAGCATCAGAAACCACATCCTAAAAAAATATTCTTCAGGTTTTACTAAAAGCAATGGTTCTACACAGAAATGTAAACAATCAAAGAACAATCTGGTTCTTTGCCCTGTTAAATGGTTTTTCTCTATGATGGAAAACCTGTTGCTGTAAAATTACCTTATTTGGAGCTATTTAGTGTCACTATTGCTAAGAGTGGACATTTCATGATTGCAGGAGTGCAATGAATATTCAGTTGCTTGAAAAAACAATTTAATTACATTTATTTAAATAGCTAAGATTTCATGTGTATGTGTGTGTGTGTGTATGTGTGTGTGTGTGTGTGTGTGTGTGAAGAGAGAAATGTAACCTAATTTATATTTGAACTGAGTGACGCCATTTTAACTGGTAAAAGACATTTTTTAGGTTAAACCACAATAATTTTTCCATCAGTGTATGAAGTGATGTGAGGCTAATGCTGCAGCATAATGACAGGAGGGGGAGTGAAGCACCTGTGCGTGTGAAGACAGAGTGACACTTAAGCTCTCTAGCCAACAGCTTTCCCTCTGGTTCTTCTTCACTGTCTCTCTTGTTCTCTCTCTATGAGTTCCTTTAAAGCCCATACGAATGCCTGATTTACCTAAATTTCTGCCCACCCAGATGCCTGCATTAGTCCACATGTTGTGGGAAACTGGCTCAGACTGGGCCACTGTAGGCTCTGGCTCCTCATCATGTCTGTCTATTACAACTCATAACTTTTTAGAAGGTAGAGTGAAAGTTCAGTTGGGCTAGAATAATCATCTTGAAGTGGATTTGCTGAAGCAGGAAAAATGGAGGAGCATAAGAATCTGTGCCACATTGGCAAGGGCCTTATATTGATGCCAATCACAGAGCATCTCCAAAAGGGCAGGTCATGTGGAGTTTTACAGTAGTTAGTAACTAAAAACACTAAGGAGCAGTAAGGAAAAACACACTTGACCTATCATGCACTGCTGATATATCCAGAACCCTAAGCTGAAACAGTGCGGATGAACTGAAGATGCTTTATGGGTTCTAGAATAAAAGCATTCATTCTGTTTTCAACTACCAAGCAAAGGGATATAAGTTGTTTGTTTAGAGCCCTTAAAATGGATTAAGGCCATTTCATAGCATGACTGGGCCACTTTAATGATATACGCACCTTTAACCCAAAGTCCAAATTTGGTTAGTACTTTACATGAAAACAGAGCTACTTAGCTGCATCACTATTGATAGACTGCTTTGTGGCTTGATGATTAGATAGCTAAGCAAGTATAGCCTAGCTGGCTACTTAAACCAGCATTAGCAAGCTTAGCGTTTTAGCACCTTCCAAAAGTCAATCGAAGGTCTCTTTCTCTCTCTCTCTCTCTCTCTCTCTCTCTCTCTCTCTCTCTCTCCCCCTCTCTCTCCATGTTATAACACTAACACAAAAATACAGTCTTTTTCCTGTTGTACAGCTGCTGAAGCCCCTGGTGATATTACATAATATGGCCCTTAGCGGAATCGTTCTGCTGAAGTTCTTCTGGCAGTCACAGCTCTGGAGGCTCTGCATGTGCCAGAGTTGGACCTGATCTGAGCACAGAATGAGCAGTGTACCAAGGATCTGACCATATCCTTCACATTGTACATTGTCCTCCAGGTAAGCAGAGGATGTTCTGGCTGTATTTAAGTCTGTTCCTACTAATGTTCCAGAAATTTAGGCCAACGTGAAATCTGAAAGAAACGAGAGAAAATCCCATTTCGACGCTGGTATGGATTCTGTCACAACACATTCAATAGGAAGCTGAAAAAAGTCCTTGAATGGTCATGTAGTGAACATGTCTGTTTTGAAGCTTAGTGAGTGTTTACAGATCGTCCAGAGCCTCTGGTTAAAGTGAAATCTCTTTTATAGAAAAGATGAGAGAAAATCTGCCTCTCACACACAAAATAAAGGCCTGCCATCAAGTGGCTATGTATGTTTATGTGTGTATGCTCAGGCATGGTTTTGTCATTTGTCTTTCAAGTGGTCACATTAAATTTGCTATTGTCACAGTCATTTTTTTTTACCACGTTGTCAAGGGGATCTTAAAGACTTTCTCAACTTGTCACATCTCTTCAGTATAGCCAGGGTTGTTTTACCTTGTATGTTTCTCTAACTGAAGTGTTTAGTCATTAAATCTATAATTTTAGTCCAGTATGAATCTGTAGTGTGTAGTTTTCATATTGTAATAATTATTAATTAATTAATTAAATTAATTTAATATGTGTCTGTAGTAGGTTTATTTTTTACAGTCTGGCAGCTTTAATTGTGTAGTGATTTTAATGTAGTACAAATCTGCAGAGCGTGTTGATTTTGCAATTTGATGGTAATAACTGCAAAGTAAGATTTTAAAGTACATGGTTTTCTGCAACTGGCTGAACCAAAATTTCCATAGTCATTATAATAATAGTGATAGTAATAGTCAGTAAAAATCAGTGTTAGTAATAGTAATAGTGATAGTTATAGTAATAGTGACAGTAACAGTAACAGTAGCAGTAGAAATAATAATAATAATAATAATAATAATAATAATAATAATAATAATAATAATAAGAGTGTCAACAATAGTAATAGTATTAGTAAAAGTCAGAATAGGATAGTAAAAGTATCAGTAGCAGTAACAGTATAGCAATAACTCTATAGTTATTACAGTCACAACAAGTAACAATGTTGAGTGTAACATATTTTTCTGAATAAGCCTTGAGATAAAAAACAGAACCATACTCCCCAGGGCATCTAACAAGAGTCAGATTCAAACCAAACAGACGAGAGCGCAAGCTCAAGGTCAAGGATGCTTAGTCTGAGAAGAGAACGGACAGGAAAGGAAAAACATCCAAAATGTGAGCAGAACTAACAAGTAGACAATCTGCTGTCCATTTCTGCTAATCCCAGCAGAGCAAGTACAACACGCGCCATGGGGGCTTTTTGAAGGCCGGCAGCTGATGACAGTGCTGTCAGAAAGTCTAGTTCCTATTTTCTTTCAAGGCTTACCTCAGCTGCCGCAAAGGGCCTAGCCTGGTCCGTTGTAGCATCACACTCATCCCACAAGCCCTGTACAGATTGGTGGACTATATTTGGAACAGGGGGTCTTGGCTCAGAGCTCAAAATCTGCTTGACTCAGGCAGCCTGTCTTATGTGAAAACAGCTGAACTGTGAATTTGTGGTTTACACTGTTTATGCAACTGCAGTTTTATAATGCAGTTATTAATAATCAGACTTCATGAACTACATTATGTAGCTGATATGTATCTCGTGCAGTTATGAAAGTGTGAAACTGAAGAGTGGGTCCGAATACAGACCATTAGGGTTAATCTGCAGACTCATTATTTAGCTATTAATCTCAAAATAATGATTCCTTAACTATGATTAAGTAACTGGGCAGTGGTGGCCTAGTGGTTAGGACACTGCCTTTGGGACCTGAAGGTCGCAGGTTCGAGTCCTAGCCTGGGCACTACTGAGGTTCCCTTGAGCAAGGTACCATCCCACTACACTGCTCCCCGGGCGCTGTTGGTAGCTGCCCGCTGCTCCACGTGTGCACGTGTGATGGGTTAAATGCAGAGGTCACATTTTGTCACAATGACAAAGAGTCACTTTCATTTCATTCAACTACAGTAAAACTGCATATAGACGTTTAAGGGGTTAAAGTGTGCAATATGTATATTTATTGAATCATAATGTCAAGATTGATAAGAGTGGTCACTGAGGATCAGGTGACTGGGTGGGGGTCTTCGATAGCAGTGCAGACTGGGTTAGGGCCTCCCTCCCCTCTAGAGCACATAAACACAGTCTGCCAAACCATACCATAAATACTGCTCCAGTAAACACAAATTGGTTTAGGTAGACTTTGTTTGCAAGAAAGAGCTCGATAATGTTGCTCTTTTCTTTCCCCTGTTGCTTCAGTGCAGAGAGTTTTTCCATTTCTTCCCCACTCTCTGCTCTCCCGTATCCACATAAAACGAACCCAAATCCTGCAGGATTAGAATGAAAATGCCAATAGAAATAACCAGGACAGAAAACACACACACACAGTGTCCCGGCACAGTCCTGGCCCTCTCGCCAAACCCTCCCACCCCCAAATGAAGGCCCCTGCCCAACTCTGACTCACTCAGTTAGCCGCTTCTGGAAAATAATATTTGTTCTTCATCGCACTGTTCTTTCGTACAGCCATGCTTTGTTCTTTTAAAAGAAACCCCCAGAAAAAAAATCCCCTTTCCCTTTCATGATAACTTACTACTGTCAGCCTTAGAAACTTCTTACTAGTTAAAAAAAAAAACCTGAATTCCAAATGTGAAGTGTTACTGTTGTAAGAACATTTACAGTCCCCAAACTGGAAGGTTTACAGGTTAAAGCAAAGAACAATTGTAACTTTGATTTTCAGAGATTGTATTCCAGGTCATTTTGGAGTGTTTCTTTTTGTCTATTCATCACAAAATGTTTGGCAAACAATGTCAAGAGCCACTGGCTTTTCCGTGGTGTAAAATATGGTAATAAAAAATGAGTTATGATGTTTTGAAATTGCAATATTTTGCTTAGTGGGTACCTTGGTAGAATTTGTGACTGAATTTCGATGTATAATCAAGCATTTAATGCTAGACTCCATACACACACATTATTATAATCTATGCATTATAATCATTATAATCTATGCTGATTTGATGGTCAAATCATACCTTCATTTTCTCACCCTCGGTTTCATGACAGGCATCTTCCACCCACCACCCCCTCCACCCCACTTTCTTCCAGGCTCATATTCACAGCCATACCTCTTGTAAAGGAATTTCAGGCTCTAATTTAATTCCTCACTCAGCTGGAGCTAGCCAGGTTTAAGTTTCTGTTTTGGCACACAAGGCTTAATTAACCAGTTCATCACACACGGTTAAAGCTGTCATGAAACCTTGCTCCTCTTCTGGTTCAGATAATCCATCTATTTATGCTGTTTTAGAACAACATTCATTTCAAAGCTGCCTTGCTTATAGTATATTTAACTTGTCACAAGTACAAATAAAGTCATCATACAGAAAGTCATCATTGCTTTCAATGGGTTATTTGTGAATTCATACTGGTTTTTTTGATTGATCCAGAAGTTCGACAGTGCAGGTGACAGAAATGACAATTGTCGATAACATTTTACAAATATTGGCAAAACTATTTTCCATTGCACACAATTTAGTTTTGATGCACTTAATCACTGGGGCAACGTCTGTTGGTACCTGTGGGCATCAGCTGAAACTAGCTGCCTAATAAGAATCTATTCTATGTATATTCTGTTCAGTCATCTTTACCAGCAAGCTATGGTAAAGTCAGAGAACTAAACAGTGTGTACACCAGTGGAGAACAATTAGAATTAGGTTGGGTTGTTCAAACCCATTTTTAAAAAGAGTCAGAAAATATATATATATACCTCTTCAACAATGCTAATTTCTGCTAGTGCCCCTAAGGGATGCTAATAACATGTTTGTGCTAAGCTAACTGTCGATCTTTAAAAAAAGATAAAAAAAAAAAAAAGATTTTAAAAGCTTTTTAAACATTTTTTGGGGGGCTTTTAACAGATTTCCAGAAAGCTTAGAATGTTTAAGCTGTCTAGAAACCCCCACAGCCTCAGTGTAACACAAATTGTGATTGGTTGATGCCTCTGTTATTTCCTAATTATTTTTGCCTTCATTTGTACTCATAAAGTCTAACTAATGAGAGAGCTTGTTGGTTGTTTTCGCCTAGATGCAAAAACCAGGAAAATTCTGATTTTTTTTTGTTTCAAAACAAAAATGAACAATAAAATAAAAGTATTACTAAAATACTTTCAAAGTTTAAATACAACAAGTGTGATGATTCCATGAAATAAAAATAAACCAGAAGTGGGTAACATTTTTTTAATTTCACCAAAATCATAAGACTTTGAGGGTTCCCCACTGGTCTACACAGTACACAGTTTACGGTGACATGTGCAACAACCTTTTCTACAGGAAAGTATTTTTTTTATTTTGATATGTAGATCTGAAGTAACTTCAATAAATTATTTTAATTTTATTGCTTGCACAATCTATAAAACTGCATGGAAACCTAGCTATTTATAGCAACATGGGCAATGACAGTAGCACTGTGATATATTCCTTATACATTTCTCTGCTGGAACTTAGACCTCAGACAGACAATCAGTTTTATATAATAGATGCTGTAGATCAGACTGAATGAATATAATGTGACTGTCCTAGTCAATGTCTCTTCTTGGCCACAGAATAATGACTCTACAGAACCGTCTAGTATATGATCTCAGCAAGCCCTAATAAGTCATTGCTAATTAGGCCATGACGAATATGGCAGAAACTTGGGCCTCTCGGGCCTGTCCTGCAGCTGAATGAGAGAGCCAACCTCATCCTCCAGTACCTTCAGCCATCAACATCAGTGATTTCTAGTTACAGGCCTGGAAGAAAACCACAAGCCGAAGTGTCTTCCCTGCCCACAACTGAAGGGAGGAATCATAGGGTTTAATCTCATATGCATCGAGGGACAGAAAAATGCAGAGATCTTTCCGCTAATCAAATGCTAGACTGCAAAAGTGGTCTAGTCCGCCGCCGCTCATTGCCTGATGAGAAGGCTTTGGGATTGCTTGAAGAAGACCTTCCATTTTAATACACCTCCTTCTCTTCTTCTCTCACACAGAAGGGATTTGTTCTGCAGGGCCACATTTGCGGCTGCGTGTGAAAGCAGATCTGGACTGTTTGACCCACCTTAGTGGGGGGGGGGAGCGGCTGGGAGGTGGTGGGGTGGAATCAATGCACTGATTAGAAGAACATATCAAATTTCTGATTGAAACCACAGCACAGAAACCACAGACATTTCTGCTGCGCCAAGTGGAAGATTCCAGCAATTCCAGCTTATCAATGACATCACAGGGTAATATGATAACTTTATGGGGGCTTCTTCTGTTGTGTGTTTGAAACTTAATGTAAATGTCTTTGCTGCTGTAAATAAAATGTTGCAATAAATGAAGATCACTGATGAAAGCCTCATAAATACATAAACATGACTTAAAATGCAAGACATAATAACGATGACAATAAAAAGACTTTTGGCTGGCTGTGTGTTTGGAAATCCCCTAAACCAGCCATTGGCCTGTAATCGGTGTGCACATTTGGATGCTACGTAATGCAAGTTAATTCTAGATGTAAGGGCACGTTGACCATTGGCTGCATTTGGCTGACCATTTATGTCAGTGCACAAATTTGCATTGCATTAACAAAGCACATCTGGTGGAGAGCTTCATCAATGTTTTAGGTGATATGTTCATCTCTCTGTGACTTAAAAGGGTCCAAGAAAAACCAACATGCATATACTTTCAGTAAATTTTATTGTATACTTCCATAAAATGTGCTTCATATTGCTGATATTATACACTTGCCTAGGTTATCTTGTTAAAGGAACAGATTAGTGAAAAATCTAACTTTCCACTTTCCCCAGAAGTTCTCCATCAGCCATGACATGTGGTGTCCAAATGTTGCATGTTAGGTTTAGCACTGGAGTTATAAGGCAAACATTTCTAGCCAACACTATAGGTCAATAGTCACCCAAATCTTTTTAGTACATGTTTAAAATTTTTCTCAACCAACTCCAATCTTATTAGGGTGAAGTAGACTTGTCTGTTTGGTTTAGGACCCAGTATGACTAGCTGAAAGCTAAAAATAAGAAAATAAGCAAAAATTCAACATGCAGCCAAATGCTATAGACACTCATTTTCCGCAAAAGTAGAAGTGCTGATCTTGTGGCAATATATTGGGCATGCATTTATGAAAAACATTTAGGTAAATATTGCCTTCCATTGTTTGTTAGCAACATTAGCCTTTTAGCTCCATTGCAAGAAGAACCATTTGGACTCTAGATATGTCTTGGCTGATGGACAGCATCTGGGGTAAATGGAAAATCATCTGAATTCAATATTTTGTCAAAATATTCCTTTAATGTTAACACAGTAAATAAGCAGCTGTTAGTATGACCGTACGAGCATGAAGACTGTCAAGGCTAGCCAGCTTCAATTCATTGTTAGACATTTTTGGCTGCAGTTCACTCTTATGATATAAAAAGGGTTTAATAGTGCACTAGGTCAGCAAATGACAGATGTAATGATATCAGTGAAAGATCAAAAAGAACAAAAGCAAGTAAAGGTGTGTGCTCTTCTCCTCAAACAAGGCCATAACTCATTGCACAAATTTCAAAATCAGGAATCTGCTGGGACACAGTCAGCTGGTCAGTCTTATAAATCATGTAGGTAGTGATCTTCCTCATTGTTACATCAGGCTTTGAAGGACCTTAAATAACTCTTTTGACCCTAGAGGAAGTGAGGGTTAACCTCCTCCTGTCCACAAACACCCCACAACTCCCCGAAGCCATGTCCCCATGTCGGACAGCTCAGGCCAGCCTGACCCCCGGCTCAGAGTTGCTGCCCCCTCGCTGACCAACTGGACAACCTCTAGGTGTGTGTGTAGCAGTGAGGGGGGGTGGAGGTAATGCCTTGCAGATGTGGTGAGATGGAAGTCAATCCACACAGATAAAGAGAGAGAGAGAGAGAGAGAGAGAGAGAGAGAGAGAGTGTCAGAGAGTGAGATCGAGAGAGAGAGAGTGAGAGTGTGTGTGTGTGTGTGTGTGAGAGAGAGGGGGGGGAGAGACAGAGAGACTCAGCGAGCAAGACAGAGAGAATGAGAGAGAGAGAGAGAGAGAGAGAGAGAGAGAGAGAGAGAAAGAGTGAGAGACAGAGAGAGGAATAAAAAGGGAAAGAGAGAGAGACAGACAGACAGAAGGATAATGAGAGTAAGAGAGCAAGAGAGAGAGCAAGTAAGGACAAGCAAGCAAGACAGAGCCCGAGAGAGAGATAGAGAAAGAAAAAGAGAGAGAGGCAGAGGAGAGAGAGGAAGAGAGAAAGAAAACTTGCTCAGGGATATTTATGTTAGATATTGGGTTAAGCATAACCTCCTTAGCCTCAACATTCCACAAAATAGTTTTTTTCCTTTCCTTTTTTTTCAGTTTTTTGATGTTGGCCCCTTGATGAGGGAAAATAAACACAAAAGTATTATAAAGGAAAAGCAGTGTAGACTCTCAAAGGTATGTGCGTAATTAGATTCAATCCTTTTTTCAGCGGGTATTATTACATTATGGAGAGTTTATGTAGCCCCCCTAAAAACAACAAAACAAAAAATACAATATTTAAAAAAAAATACAACTTTAATGCTTCTCTTGACATAGACGGTAAAGGCAAATGTTTCACATAGACAGATTTAGAAGCAAAACAGTCTTTTCAAAATAGCTTTAAAAAGGCAAACTGTATTATTAACACTATGCTTTCCTGCTGTGTGTAGAAAACTAAATCAGCTCTACTGGAACAAAATAGTGAGGTCATGGCCTAGGTGACCTCACTGTTATAATACTGATGAAACACACACACACACACACACACACACTTACACTGAAAACAGACTAAATTAATACAAAGATTGATTTTCAGTTAAATGTTGATATGAATTGTGCAGAGGTAAAGGAGTTTCACCACTTTATGCTTTAGGTTGTAGTGCAACTACTCTTTTTTTGAGAGAGTGCACAGCATGTTTATCCCTAATGTGGTGCTGTTTCACCACATCATTATATTTATTTATGCGATCAATAATTGTCCTGTTTGCAAGTAACAAGTTCAAATCTGCATTTCTCATAGTTTGACATAAGAAATAATGAAAACATGGCAATAATGTAAAACCACCCCCACCCCCGAAACAAGCCTACACACAATAACTTTTTATCAAATTCAAAATTTCATAATAAAATCTATACTGATCTTCTTACCTACACAAATGGTTTGGCTAAAACATTAGCACTTGTTTTCAATGAGTAAAGAGTGGGAAATAATCTAAAATTATGACATGTTTTTGTTATTCCTGGCAATAACTTTGACTTTGAAGGGTTAAGCACACTTTACTTGGGCCCATGTCCAGAAGAGCTACAGACAAAACAGCTATGGTCAAGACCCAGCCTTGGACCGACCTCCAGCAGCTCACAGACCTAGATGTACAGTGGACCCCCTCGAACTCCTGGACATTCAGAACAAGACCTCTTCACAATGATGAACTTTAAATATAATTTTCACCAATCTCAAGCCTAAGAGCATAACGCTTTAGTAAACACACTCAGGTCAATTGGCTAACCTCTGCTGTAGAGTTTTCCAATTTAAAGTTTTTTGTTGCTTTGAATCTTTTCAAATGTGCTTCAATATTTGTGAGTCATTCTGCCAAAAACGTTACAGATAGAGCCATGGTACTGTATTTTTTCTGTATTTACAAGATGAACATTAATTTGTAATGTTTCACTCATGAGTGCATCACTCTCTACCCAGCTGCGGTGCTGTGTTCAGCCGTAACATTAACACCACCTGCTTAGAATTGAGAAGGCCCCCCTCATCCTGTTGAAACAGCTCTGACTGTGGTGCACTGTGTGTTCTGACCCCTTTCTATCAGAATCAGCAGTGAATTTTTAAACCACAGTAACTCTTTTGTAACACTGAACCAGACAGGCTAGCCCTTACTTCCAACATGCATTAAAGAGCTTTGGGAGCCCGTGGCCCTGTTCACCAATTGTCTTTCCTTGGATCACTTTTGGTAGGTACTAACTACTGCACACCTGGAACACTCTACAAGATCTGCTGTTTTACAGGTACTCTGACTCTGTCGTTTAGCCATCACAATAAGGCCCCTGTCAAAGTGGCTCAGAACCTTACAGTCACACATTTTTCTTGCTTTGAGTACATCAACTTTAAGAACTGACTCTTGCTAATATATCACACCTCCTGAAAAATCCTGTGTTCTTTTAACCAGTTCACACAACATCAACTACTAAAAACAAAACAAATCTTTAATCTTTTTACTGATTTCCTTTTCATTTGCATTTGTTCTGATGATCACTTGTGTTTTTGCTACAGAATGAAACTCACTGCTCAGATTCATGGCTTTAAACTATTAACATAGGTGCCTAAAACTTTTGCACAGTACTGTATAGACCTTGAATCTAACTGACCATTCAGCTGTGGAACTCTACATTTGCAGTTTACCTTTCCCAGCTGCTGAGTTCACAATATATTGAAGTAAGTATCCGGTGGATATTAACAAACTTGGGTGTGGTGATTTGAGATGTACATAGTCGATGCGACTGGCCAGAGGATGTGGTTGGATGTTTCTTTTCGGTTGGAACTGGGAGGGGGAGGGGTGTGGAAGTGTCCAAGCACTGCAGGTCTTAAAGACCCTCACCTCCATCCCCCGCCAATCCTCATCACGATGGAGATAAAGCAGCTCCCTTTGAACTCCTCTAGATAGGACAGCGGCACTCCCACTCTTCCAAACTCCCTCTTTCCCTGAACCTCAGAACTCTTATCTGCTTCCACTGGAGAGGGAGGCTCAAGCCCTCGAAAGAGTTGAGATAACAGCATGGCCAATGTGAGCCATCACACTGACAGGTCTATAAACCCAGCCTGCTCTGGGTCCATTCATCTCACCTCATTCTCATCTCATTCATCTCATGTGTATGTGTGTGTGTGTGTGTGTGTGTATGTGTGTGTGTGTGTGTTTGTGTGTGTACATTCCCAGGACAAAAATTTCCTGATTTTGAAAGAAACAAAGAAAAACCTCAAGTCAAGTGGCTTGCAAAAGTATTCGGCCCCCTTGAACTTTCCCACATTTTGTCACATTACAGCCACAAACATGAATCAATT
>JBBPDA010000138.1:3989951-4006478 GCA_037974385.1 Arnoldichthys spilopterus
TGTGAACACACTCAAGCACCACAACAAAATGTGACCTCTGCATTTAACCCATCACATGTGCACACATGGAGCAGTGGGCAGCTACCAACAGCGCCCAGGGAGCAGTGGAGTGGGACGGTACCTTGCTCAAGGGTACCTCAATAGTGCCCAGGCCCGGACTCAAACCTGCAACCTTCAGGTCCCAAAAGCAGCATACTAACCACTAGGCCTCCACTGCCCAAATTCTTTATAGTTTTTTATAATTTTTTATATAATTTTTTTCTATAGATATGCATCATGGGTTAACTCAAAATATGTTCATCTCCACCTGCTTTCTCAGCTCGTCATGATGGGGGTTTACTTTTAATAAATTTATGCATAGACAGTTATGCATAAAACAGTAACTTTCTGCAAATTATCTTAGCCAAACAATCCCCTACAGTCTTTTTACACTCATGTGTGGAGTCACATTGCTAATTGTGCAGCCCAGGTTGTTCATATTGCCAACAATGAATCTGATGTAAATGGAATGACTCACCTTTTGTCAAATTAGGAAATCAGGGGTCTTTGGAAGCCATATCTCTAAGCAGTTTTTGTATGGCTAAGAAAAATGGGCTGAAATCCTTACACCCTAACTGGCTCTGACCCCTGATGTTAGCAGTCTAGTCTCACCCCTGCCTTGTAGTACAGCATATGGCTCTTGTCTGTTACTGGACACAGTACTATGTACTATTAATGAAGCAGCCATAACATTAAAACCATCTACATCAGTCCCCAGAACAGCTCTGTCTGTGGCGCACTGTGTCTTCTGACACCTTTCTGTCACCAGTAAATATTTTTGTGCTACCGTAGCTCTTCTGCAAGGTCAGACTAGGTGACATGCATTAATGAACTTTAGCTGCCCATGGCCCTGTTAACGGTTTACCAGGTGTCCTTCCTTAGATCAATTTTGGTAGGTACTAACTACTGCATACTGGGAACACCCCACAAGACCTGACATTTTGGAGATGTTCTTACTCAGTTGTATCACAATGTGATGTTTTATGTGATAGAATATATTAGGCAGATAGTGAACAGTCAGCTCTTGAAGTTGATTTTAGAATTTGAGGTCATGACTAGGTGAGTCAGAGCTTCTTTGAAATGGCAGGTCTTCTGGTGTGTTCCATGTAAGCTGTATTAACACCTATCAAATCCAAGGAAGGACAACTGGCAAATCTGTAAAAATGACATGGGCACCCACAGTTCTTTGAGTGAAGGCTTGTCTTTCTTGTCTGATCCCAAACAGGAGCTTTTGTTGCACAATATAAATGATTGATATTCAGTTAAATTGTTATCATTTATTAGGTACATTTTTTGATATATCTTTGTACATTTTAGTACATTTTTAATATATCAGTTTTGTGCAATATCCTCTCTGATGCTGCATTCACTATATTTATATATACATTACATCTATATATTCCATCTTTCTTGAAGTGCAGTACTCTTCTCTTCCCATGTGCAATTTTCTAAGATGCAATACTTAAAATACAATAGTGTTCATATAGCTGTTTACAGAGTACACAGTTAATATAGTATATGATGTAAGGAATGTTTATATAGTACAGAGTATTTTTGAATGAAGACTGACTATTTTAATCTATTTTATTTTTTAATGTCTCTTAGAGCCTCCCTGTCCTTCTTTCTGTCTGTCTGAGCTGTTGTAAATAACAATTAACTATTTCCTTCGGGATCAATAAAGTTTTCTGAATCGGAATCTGAATAAGCGAGGACCCCCCCAAGTCAAGTCAAGTCTTGACTTGGGGCCTGTGAGGGCTAGGACCGTCATTGCATACCTTAGTGAGAATGATCTAGAGCGCTGAACGATGGTGGTTAGGTTAGGGTTTGCTTTTGCAGCTGGTTGCAGGTGGCCCAGCAACACTATCGCCAAGGCAAGCGAGAAGCCCCTCAGAGGCTGAAGATGAATGACATAATCCAAAGAGAGAAGGGGGAACACTCTGTAATTAAGGTGAGGTAATTCCACCATTCTAAAGTGCTTCCTAAGCTCTTTATGGCCGCCGTTCGCCTTCATTTGCGGAAAGACCGTGGCCCCCCAACTAAATGTGGAAGCGTGCTGTTAAACGGAGGGCTGACCACATTACTTTCCAGGGAGTGAAAGAGCAAGATGGGAGCAAATGGATCAGATCAGACCACCGGCTGCAAGCAAATCAAAGAAACAGGAGGAGAGGTAACTCATATAACCGCAGAGAGAAGCTCCTCAGTCTAAATCACGGGCTTTTCCATTTGCCCTTTGAAGAGTGAAAGTCTTGACGGTACCTCAAATATATACAATCGACCCCTCACTGTAAATCATCACACACTTGCTTCAAGTTGTAAGATTATGTAAACGCGCTTACTTGGTTTTTGTCATGGCATGATACACTGTTATCTACAAAAACAGACAAAGCTGGGCCTTCAAGATGGCTGCTACTGTTTTAGCTTTGCAAAACATGTATTTAAGATCAGAATACTAACAGCTCAACGCAGTTTGAAGAAATTGTGCAATGATTTGGGCTGTGCAGATCCTACAATTACAATAACAGCAGTGAACTGAAGAACTATTAGAGCTAGGCCTTCAGTTCGGGTCATACATATCAAAACACAGTCAAAAATTTGGAAAAATTCACCTCTGCAATAATGCAAATTTCTGCTGGCACTCCTCTGATTCTGGTATTCTGGCTGTACATTGACATACGTATAAGGCTTGCAAAAGACATTCCATGTTGCTTTCACCTTTTATGCTACATTTCTAAAGTATTTCCTTCAGTAAAAAGACCCCGAGCTGCTACTGTTTATCATCTCTCAGAAGTTCAGTGGTGGCCTGCTGGTTAGGACACTGCCTTTGAGACCTGAAGGTTGCAGGTTCGAGTCCCAGCCCGGGCACTACTGAGGTACCCTTGAGCAAGGTACCATCCTACTACACTGCTCCCTGTGTGCTGTTGATAGCTGCCCACTCCTGCACGTGTGATGGGTTAAATGCAGAGGTTGCATTTTGTTGTGGTGCCTGAGTGTGTTCACAATGACAAATAGTCACTTTCACTAGGCTGATGCTTATATGGACAGAAGGCCTGGAGTGACATTTTCCATTACAGACTGGTACTGCCCATTGTAAATCAACTTGTGATTGGTTGATTCTTCTGTTAGTCTCTATTATGTTGGTATTTAATGGAAGAAATCAAATCCAGCTTTTGAAGGCTAAAACAATGGAAACATTTGTTTAGTTATATCTTCCTAGATTTTCAATGCGAAAAAACTTTGACTGGATCATTTTTCATTGGTTGTTTTACAAATTTAGCCCTATTGTTTTCAACCAAAAATTTCTGATATATGAAATATGAGTAGTAGTATGAGTAGAAATGTGTTTTAAGGCCCCGTATTCATTAGGACTTTCTGAAGCGCTTGAAGGCCCTGAGGGTTTTCCCTGCTGATTATTTCATTACTTCTTAGCCACATTAAGAATTCCAGTTCAAAAAAGCCTGTCTTCGATTTGGGTTAAGGGAGAAATTTTGTCTTGATTTGCTGCCAGTCACTTAAAAGGTAAAAATAATTCTCATTTGTGAGAGATATTTGACATCAATCTTCAAGCAAAAGATTAGGCATTACATGTCAGTACTGGCCACAGATCAGTGGATAGGAAATGTAAGCAGTGATACGGTAAACATAGTCATGAACAAACCACAGCAATATCCCATTTCGTCTACAGGCTGGGGCGATGGTTTTACGCCGAATGGGAATCCACAAAGCGCTCCCTGGCTTCCACTCATAATCACATATCACATGGCCTCCGTGGTCTGTGATCTGGCGATCGTATATCTGTGCCGGGGACATTCACCCGCTAACAGTCGGCGAGATGCCGGAGTGTGCTAAGCCAGACTTCAAAGGGTTAACTTGATCCCTGAGCCCTGGCAAAGCACAGGGGGTTAACTTAAAGTTCACTGGTGAAACTCTGAGACGCGAGGGGTTGTGGGAAAAAGTGTCAGCAGCGGCACAGGGCGAGGGAAAAAGGTCAAAATTAAAATCCAGGCTCAGGGCTGGACACACTCTCTCCCTGGCACATATTCACTCATGGAAAGCAGGACTCGGCTAAGATCAGTGCATCCTCCATCAGACCATCACCACTGGGTCAAAAGCAACTGAACCAAATTGAGCATTTCTATATCAGGATGCCTGATGACTATGGGGCCTAGTGTTTACACGGATAAAACCCCCAGCCCCCAGCCAGAAATGGGTAATAAGCCAGGTTTGAGTGGGTTAAGAGTTAAGCTGTAGAAACAACTTTTATTTATAAACTTTAATATCAGTGTAAACATGACCTAAGACCTAAGAACTTTCTTCTTGTTATTGTTCAAATCTGTGCTGAAAGGACCAAAGCAGCCAAAGCAGGTAGCACATAGCACCTTAGCTGCCTTGCCAATTTCTTTCTTTGTGTATCTATCAGTTCTATCAGTGGCTAAAGGACACATTTCTCAGAAAATAAGAAAGACTATTATGTTCTGCATGCATAAAGAATGGGAAAGTTTAGGAGCTTTTCTAAAAGTGGAGATCAACAAGTGATTAAAGAATTAACAGAAAAAATGAATGCCCATAGCAACATTGCAAGACCTGGTAGGCCACCAAAACTGTCCCCATCAGAAAAACAGCACTGAAGGCTGTTTCATCTTAATGGAGAACATCAAGCTCTTGCTTCGTATGTGAAAAATCCACAGATGGAAATAGCACACAACACTGAGGGGCTAGAGGATGTGTAGCCATACAGAAAGCTTTCACAGAAGAGGTCAACACAATAAAGGACCATTGAAACTGAACATCTGAGATGTGGCGGAAGATTTTAGTGCAAATTTGTAATTGGAATTAACTTACGAGGAGCAATCAGCTTCTTCAAGACTTCAACACTGCACTTTGGAGGTGTCTACAAAAAACATGAACATTCCTGCACATTTCTCTGAAAAACTAAAAGCAAGTCTCCCCAAAAAGAATGGAAGCTGTAATAAAGACAAACGACGGTAAAAGCTGTTGTTTGGTTGTTGAGGCTACTATGTGATTTTCTGTAAAATATTTTTCTGCTTCTGTCTGATGCTGAAAAATGAATGATGTACTTTTTTGGTCAGGGTGGTCTCTGAATTTGCAAAGCACAGAGTATTGAATATAGAGTTAAAATACAAATTGCATTACTTTCTAAGTGAACATAACACACTCTACAGGGGACAAAATGTTTGCATATGGCTGTATGCATAATTTCAATATAAATCTGGAATTATGGCAAGTAAATACATAATGGTAAATACACACTGATCCTACACAACTATAGTCTATGTAAATACAAGAAAAGAAACTTTATAAATGTTCAGAACACTGTACAATCGATTATTATACATCAAGAGATATTAATATAAAAAGTTTCTAAACAATAAACATTTCAAACATGGGAATGGAGCTGCACATTACAGAATTATGTATTGCTGAACATGAATTAGTACATGTGTTATTTAACGTTAAATTATGATGCTCATATAATATATTTGATCAATGTAAGCACCCAGACTTTACAGCATTTCCACATAGACCTTCTCTCTTAAGAATGTCGCTAGTGACAGTTAATGTCATGGGGAAGTATCAGGGAAGCAGGGAAGTATCATAAGGTTCTGTAAAGTACTGTTTCACTGGCTACCAGGGCTATGTCCATGTCTGACTACTCTTACGTACTGTACTGTACTGTACTGTACTCTACTGTACTGTATGCAAGATCAGCAAGTGATATCCCAGATTAACACTAGTTTATGCATCCCAAAGGAATCACTCTGGCCAGCTGTGCATGCATACTCTACGCACACACACACACACACACACACACACACACTTGACCAATTTATGTGAAATAACAAAGACCACACGCAGACTAAACATCTGCCTGAACAGGCACTTTTCTCTTCAGAAGATTCTTTTAAACAAGAAGTAATGACCATACACTTTGGCATGGTTGTGATTTAAGACGTGTGTCATTGCACAGAGAGCTTCTTTATTTTGTTAGAAAAGTTAAGTGAACAAACATACAACACAAGGCTAAACAAAGAGCACAAGGTCACAGCATCTTTACTCTCTGTCCAGTACTAAAGTCTATTGGGGAAATGAAGGGACAGTCAAGGGGTTTCAAATTAAATATCACTGGCGCACTGCTGTGCACCACAGTCCCTTTGTTTGGTGATCAGGTAAGTATGAAGCTAAGAAACACCGGAAATTCCTCAAAGACTGTAATGTATGGCCCGGACGTACACCTGAATCAAATATTTTTTGCTAATGTACTAATTTACAAACTAAAAGTCCCAAGCATATTTTTTTAATGTCAAGCAGTTTTGAACATTGTCACATCGCTTGTCATATTAAGCACAGTTCATTCTCATATTATCAGCTTCTGATTTCTGATGATGTCACCATGCACCAGGAGGTGAAGAAAAAATCATATTAACCCCTAATATCAGGCTATACCCTTGCACCACCCACCAACCCTGATTATCATAGTGAGAAAATGCTTAGCTAGCTTGGAGACCCTCCGAAATGTTTAATGGTATGAAAGAAAACTGTGATACGATTTCGATCCATGTTGAAGAAAACTGAAAAAATACCTCAGTCGTATGAATGACTAAAATGATTATCGGTGATCAGTGCCGAGAGGGCTACAAACCCCCAGATTTCAGGACTGTTGGACTGAAATGGCTAATTATTAAAAAATAATAAATCGAGAACTAAACAAATGAATAAAAGAATTAACTTCAAACTAATAGCCTGGTACAGACCTGTGTGTGTGAATTTGTATTGTATTATTAAAATATTTTTTCAAAATCAGCCATGTACTATTAAAGTGAACATGTTTTTGATCACAGGCAATTACTAACCATATAGTTTGTCCTGGATTAGACAGCATATAGCATTCTGGGCATAATGCCATGTATATTTGTTGTAAAATTAAACATCACACACCATAGATCACATATGCTTCCCCCATCCCAACATTTCATAGATTAACACCAGACCTCCCAGTAGTGGTTAGGACTTTGCCTTTGGGACCTGAAGGTCGCAGGTTCAAGTCCCAGCCCGGGCACCACTGAGGTACACCTAAGCAAGGTGACGTCCCACTACACTGCTGGGTGGGTTAAATGCAGAGGTCATTTCGCTGTGGTGTGCTTTGTGTGGGTGTGTTCACAATGATCAATATCTCTTCAAATTTGACATCAAAAGGCTTAAATAGAATTTAATTCTGTAGTGTGTGAGTGTGGAGCTGCTTGGAACTCGTTATGCTAAGCAATTCCGGATTAAGACACACCCCCCTGCCCTACATTTGACTGAAGAAATGGGCATCCTCAGGAAGTAAGGAACTTGAACGAATCTGCTCTTGCCCTACTTTTGTTGCAGCCTTGTGTGGTGTGTTGTTGCCCAATATCATCCAAAAAAATGCTACTAATGAACACCAGCATTTCTGCCATCAATAATTAGTCAAAAAAGTCAAACCTTAAATCCAGGGACTCTGGCTAAACATGAATCCTTCATCTGTGTCACACATGTTCACGCCAGTCATTTGATGGATGAGATCAGTTTAATTGTAGTGAAATAAACAGAAAAATTTTCCATTTTAACAACAGGATCTAGGCTAATCAAATGCGACAACTGCACACTTGTACCCAGAAGGCCTAAGCCTTGAATGGCTGTATTAAATGGCTCTATACCTTTATATCCAATCAGTGGGGATTAGGAAAATGTGATAAACAGTAAGAAAACCACTTAGATTACTTCATCGTCTGATGAACTAGCAGGTTTGACAGCATATGTGAAGGCAAACGTGTTTGGCAGAATGCACAGTCCTAAATGAAGAGAAGCAAAACAGGAAGAAATGAACACAACTCAACAATATTCTCAGTACACAAAGGGACCTCGTCCCTGTTCATACCGCGTATGTACATTTAAACACCTGAAAAGCTCGCTATCAACAAGAGGAGACGGGGTGGAACTTCTTCAGTGAGGATCCGGCTGTAGCTGGACTACGGCTGGTGTTATCTCTGTGGTGTCCTGGCTAGTGAAACGAATATCTTGGTGGTCATAGCTTTTCTATGTTCTACCCACAACAATATACACATAAAGGTAGGCAAGAGAGAGCGAGAGGCTGCGCACAATAAAGCATGTGGCTAACAGTGATGTGTGTCAATGTCACTGCTCAGAGAGAGAGAGAGAGAGGCGCAAAGGTCACAGTAAGATGTGGGACTGCATGACGGAGACCGTGGTCTTTGTGCAACAAGTAAATATTTAAATTAACACTATTTTGATATGTGTTTTCAATCAGCTGATCAACTACAATGTGTATTTTTGATATATCTGCGTTAATATGATTACAGTTTTAGAAACCAGTGACAGCTTACCTAAACCAGCAGGAGTCCATTTTGGCCTCAGGTTTGCCCATAAGTAAGCTGTGTAAAATGTCTTCAAGGACACTTTCACATGGAAAGAAAACAAAATCCTTAAATGTTGAAATTTCAAATTTTAAAAAAATTTCAACTTACATTTTTAGCTTCAGATTTTTTCCTTTAGTTATGACTATTGATAATTGTCCAACTTAAGCAACTTAAGATAAATAGTTAAGATGTTTTCTCCACACAGGCCCTCATCATCTCTGAATGGAGAAATTAAAGAAAGACATAAGAAAAGAAAATAGCTCCTCCTCCCAAAATACTCTTCTTTGTTTATCGTGCTAATGTCACAGCTTATAATCTCTAATACTTCTTTCTTTTCATTTTGCCTGAATTCTTCTTTCTTTCTTATGCTGTTCTCGTTCACTTGTTCTCTATTTCTCTCTTTCTCTCTCTCTCTCGCTCTGCCTCTCCTTCCCTCTCCCTCCCTCTCTCTCTCTCTCTCTCTCACACGTCTGTCTCTGTCATATTCTCTACATGTTGTTCAGTCTTGACCTGTAGCACAGTGGCATCGTTCAGCTGCTCTTCATTCGCCTTTTTTCTGTCATTGCTCTTTCGCGCTGCACATCCGTTGCCTCCTCCTTCCTCCATTCTGCTCTCCGACTCCAGTGGCTCTTCCTTCACCCTGATCACTCCCACCTTGCCCGGGGGGGCCTCAGTCTGCGTACCATTCTCTAATCGACTGTTGCTGCTGCTGTGAGTCCGGATGACTCCAGCAGGGGGCAGTATGAGCTCCTGGCCTCTGGGCTCCTGTGTTCCCACTATTTCCTCGTCCTCCTCCAGGTGGGTGGTGGGGTTCCGTAGCTGCTCGATGGACTGAGACAGCATCTGGAAAGACAAGTGAGAGGCAGGTGAGCCAGTACAGTACACAAGGAAACAGAACTGCTGCTGCTGGCGGCTAAAAAAAAAAAGTGCAAGTGCTCTTTCTTTTGTGCTGTGTTTCTCTCTCTTTTTTGTCTGTCACACACAAGGTTTGTATTCACTGATTTTAAATTGGGATTCTGAGGGATGGTCCCCGTCCTGCCAAGCAAAAACATTATTATTTAACACTGTAAATGCTTATTTAAAGGATAGTTAGGCAAGAAACTTTTCCCCTTTCCCCAGATGCAGTACATCAGCCAAAACATGTTTAACTTTGGTTCTCTAGTTTAGAACTGGAGCTAACAAGGCCAACATTGCATACAAATGCTGGTAGTCAATAGTCACGCAAATCCATCCATCCATTTTCTTACCAAATTTAAAGCTGAAACCAGTCCCAGCCAACTACGGTCCCAAGGTGGGGTTCACCCAGGACAGGTGGCCAACCCATCACAGGGCAACACATAGACGGACAACCATTCACACACACTCAAACCTATGGGCAATGTAAAATATCCAATCAACCTATTGCAACCCAGTGGGAGGAAACTGGAGCCCCCAGAGGAAACCCACACGAACAAGGGGACATCTTGCAAACTCAGCAGAGAAAGGCACCCTTGGCCGACCCAGGGATCAAACACACTTCTTGCTGTGAGGCGACAGCGCTAGTCACCCAAATCTTCAGTCTCCATCCAGGTCTTCACTTCACATCCAGGTCTTTAGCTAAGACATGTCTGGTGCTTACATTTAGCTACTTCAGTACATTGGAGCTCTAAGGCTAATATTGTTAAGAAGTCAGTAGAAGTCTATTTTCTTCTGTAAAAACATACCAGAGCTTCTCTCAACACCTGCTTAAACCACATCCAGCTTTTCATTAAGGTGGTATAGACTTGTGAATGTGGTTTAGTACAGTATGACTTAGTGTGTGCTATAAAAAGTACAAAAAAAAACTAGAAGTGCTGATCTAGAATCAATTTTGTGTTTTGTTAAGTAGTAAGTAATTATGCATCCTTAACCACATGTAAAAGTCTAAACAACCCTAACTCAGAGCTGAATGGGGTTGTAGCAGCCTGGGTGAAGCTTTGGGGATGTATTTATAGAACATGTTTGGGTGACTATTGCCTTCTACTGTGTAATGATGTGCCCTGTAATTCCAATGGTAAACTAAAAAAGCAAAATGTAGGCAAATATTATATTATAATATTATAATAAAGGCTCAGTCATCACAGTTTACCAGAATATCCAGAGCCTTAATATCAGTATGGATGTTGGCTACAAACGTTTACATTTGTCAGGCCTTTGCAGTCCTACCTGCTAAGACAATGACAATGATTTGCTTTTGTTTTCCACTTCATATCTGGCAGCTATTGGACATGGGTTGTACACAAATACACATTTGCATAAAATTGGAGACAAAAATTACATGCGAACACACAAAATGAAAAAGCAACTGGAAATGCAAAACTGACTTAGCATTTTCTGCTTAGCATGCACATGAATTTTAGATCACGCTGCCAGTTAAATCTTTGTGTGAGTCTTTCTCTATTAAGAATCAAGTGGGTGTAAAGTAGTTTTGGCTAAAGGCGTGAATGCCTCTCTTGCATTCTATGAATGACTTTCTCACCTTGAACTGATTACTTTTTTTTCTATTTCATTTGTCTTAGTGTCATAATGAAAGCCTTCAGCTTCCTCCAAATGTGCTCCAGTCCAAAAATGCTAAAACAATATTAATAGACGCTATAAGACATCTGTGTGAGATGAAATAAAATGAAATGGTTTAAACACACACGCACAGTATAAACGTCCCGTGTGCACTGGTGCCAGCCAGCTTCTCTCTCAGGCACTTCAGGAAATTCAATTCAAGTAAAAAAGTCTCAAAAGCCAGAGATTAGAGAGAGGAAGAGAAACAGAGAGGGAAAAATGTGGGTTAAAGATGACGAGTGGAGGTATATATGTGTAAAAGGGGCAAAAGCAAAGCGAACGAATAAAAGGGTAAGAAGTGAAAGAGGTGGAAGAGGACACAAGACTGTAAAAGAGATGAAGCCTTGGAGAGTGTGATCAAAGCTCAGGCCCAGCACAGGAAGCCTGAGTGAGAAGGAATAAGGGGAAATGAAGAGAGAGGAGAGAAGGAATGAGGGAGAGCGAGAGAGAGAGAGAGAGAGAGAGAGAGAGAGCAAAGAGAAATAGAGAAAAAGATGGAAGAAAGAGTGAAAGGGAATGAAAATAAAGAGTAAAAGGAAATAAAAACAGAAAAACAGAGAGAACAGCAAGAGAGAGGGAGAGAGAGAAAGAGGGAGGGGATAAAGACGAAGAGAGAAGAAACTGCACGAAAGAGAAAAAGAAAAAGAGAAAAAAGTGAAAAAAAAACAAGAATAAAAAGTGAAAGAGCAACAAGAAGAGAGAGACAGAGAAAACAGTGAGAGAAAGAGAGAGAGAGGGTGTATGTGTGTGTGTGTAAGAGAGAGAGCGAGAGAGAGGGGGAAAGGGTAAGAAGAAGAAAGAATGAGTTGAGGCCCTGGTAGTGCGGCCCCAGTGTAAACATCCTGCTGGGATTTACTCACTTCCTGTCCCGTCCAGGCAGCAGCGAGGGGCCTTTAATATGCTGTCCCTTTAGGAGCCCTGAGCTCTTATAAAAGGCCATCAGGAGCTACAGAACTACACCACTAACCACAGCCCTTGTTAACTCACACTCAGCATCCTCCCAATGCACATACACACACACACACACAAACCTGTGCTTGCTTGGGCCTGGCTGGCTGCTTAGGGCCCTGCTTAACCTCAGTATCTGGATTACGTATAATCCTGCGTTCCAGATTCTGGTCACATGTGATTTCTATCAGGGATCTATCACTTTGTTTTTTGTCATTACTTGACTTGTTGTATAGAGCAGGGGTGTCAAACTGCAGTCCTGCAGGGCTTGAATCTGTAGAGTTTGGCATTCTACCTCATTAAACACACCTGAATGAACTCTCATTACCCATCATCTCATTACAATGCTATTCGCAAAGTGATCTAGGCCCTGGAGAAGGCTAACCCTGTCCGAAAGACGGGATGAAATTCAGTTTTGATGAGCATTGCTCTTTCTCAGTTCTCTGAGTGGGAGAGAGAGAGTTTTTTCCCATGAAATTAGAGATTTTGAGCTAATAGGAATGTCAATATTGACCATTTCCTTACATCAACAAACTACCAAGTAAAGATCTAGTGAAAAAAAACCTTTTCAGGGTTTTTAAAACATTACTCATTACTCTATGGATCAGCCCTGGACCGATTTTCCTCCAATAAGGAATCTCCAGAATTCTGTTTCATCCAAAACTAGGAATAAACCTTTTCTGGGAAACAAACCCAACCCTACATGTCATGTCATGGTAGATGAAAACTGATCCATATACAAAACAATGGAGCTGAAGTGCACCTGCCTGCAAGACAAACTGTCCATTTTTTCTAATCTGATGAAAGAAATACAAAACCCATTTCCGGAAAAGTTGGGACATCTGTAGTTTGTTAACTCTCTCTAATCTTTATTTAACCGACAATAAAAAAAAAAGATTTCCAGTGTTTTTACTGACAATTGTAAATATATGATTTTGAATATTTTAGAATTTCATACCTGCAACACATTCAAAAAGTTGGGACATATGCATGTTTGCCACTATATCACCTTTCCTTTTAATTACACTGTTTAATCATTTGGGAACCGAGGAGACTAATTGTTGCAGTCTTACAATCAGCCATGATGTGTGGTGTCTGATGTTTTCTTCTTTAATACTGACTAATGTAGCTAAAAATAACGGAAGCTTAAATCTCAAGACATACTGTAAAAATAAACAAAATGGGGCAAGATATATAGACGTTTTACAGATGTTTTTGGAAAATACTTATCCCATTTGGGGTACAAGCTTTATACTTAAACACATAAAAACTGCATTTTGTTGTCGCTTATCGCTTTAGGTAGCTGAAACTACAAGCCTGTGAGCCTTGTTATAGTGGTACAGCTGGATACCTGGCTCATGTGGACCTGCTGGTGGTACTGTTTCTGCTTCTCCACAAAGTTGTGGTGCTGCTGCTGGAGGACGAGCTGGGCCAGTGTGCTCTGGGGCAGTGGCGCTGATTGAGTCCGGTTCAAAGGACGGTGCCGCGGCAACCGGGAGCGAGCGCCTCCACCTGATCGCTCCTTCATTGCCAGGGGAGACTGGGGTAACACAGAGACGCTGCCTGAGGCCAGAGCAAGAGAGATGAAGACAGAGAAAGAAAAAAAATGATAATCATCCCAATGACAGCGTTCCTGTGAAACCACAGACTGCGTCAACCCTATCAAATTTTTTTTCACAGAGATTTCTGAGTGCTACTAAAGCTGAGCCGTGAGAGGCTCTGCATTACAGTGATTTTATCCCCTTGACCCATGATAAAAAATCTTGCTTTCATAAAATGCCAGACAAAATATGCTAAAATATATAATAATATTTAACAAATTATAAAGGTTAATTAATGTGTGATAAGCCATTTTTCCACCAATAAATGTTTTTAGACTGGAGTATATTAATATGTTATAGTGGATATGCTCACCACTGTATATTGCAGTCATTCCAACCTTTTATGAATAATAAATAACTAATAATAAACAAATCATGATATAGCAATGATTAATGCAAAACCTTTCAGTTTATGCATGGCTTTTGCCCACTAAATTGCTACAGAGACGACAATGCTATTGGCCAGTAGCACCTACACCAATCACCCATAACATTAACACCACCTGCACAATATTGAGTAGGTTCCCCTCGTGCAAAACATTAAAGTTTATTTAATGTCTTGCTAGAAATCACTGAAAGCCATTGTAAAGTAGTTAGTATACACATCCCTATGACTGTCTCACCTGTGACAGAATCATCTTTGACTGTTATGCTGCTCATAGACGTAAACGTACGTTTTAATCAGGAGACACTTGATTATTAAATGTAAGTTTCTGACAAACAAAGTAAACAACAACAGTAAAGAATTTCCAGCATCGTTAGATCAGATCAGATCTTGAAGTTTGTAACTACGAACCGGGCGAGAGCATCTTCTGCTGCCTGTTCTGCTCCTTCAGCAGCAGGTGCTGCAGCAGAGCCTGGTGGCTGCTGTTTGCTTTCGGCTCACGGCTGGCAGCTGGCGCTGTGCCTGCAGGCTGCCCAGCCACCACCTCTCCTGCATGGTCCTTTAAAGACGTGGCAGGCTGCAGGGTAATGTATAGAAGGAGAGACACACACAGAGAGAGAGGGGGGGGGGGGGGTCAAACAGAGGAAGATGAAGAGGTGCGAGGGTTTTTTAATAACTGCTAGTGCAGAACTGAAAGGAAAAACTCATTCCACTGATTCATGGAGAGCTTCAAATTACCAGTGTACTAGAGGGAAACCCAATGCCAACATATGAAATATTAAGAAGAATGAAGGTAACGCATATTGAAGAGAACTGAACGTTCTATCCTGTCACTACGTCATGACAAATGAGCAGCTTGGTCACCTCACTGACTCACTCTGCTGTTACGGAAACGCTCCCCCTGCACATGGTCATGTTAAAAAGAGAGAAGCTTCAGCAAAGAAAGTAGCACGCAAGTGTTCATGCACCCAAGCGAGCCACATAGCAATCCACCATCCTGAAATAGTGTTATGAGGGACAGTAAGCCTGGTTTCTTTCCGTTTTTATCATGCTGTGATGAACGAGGCGATAAACAGCGCACCCTGAAACCCAAAACTCACACTCCCTATTTACACAAGAGCTAGAGAACCTTCAGGTCAAAAGTCAGCGCCCCCCACGGTTGGGCATTTATCCAGAGAGCTGGAGTGAAGGAGGAAACTGTTCGTAATACCTCATCTCTCTCTCTCTCTCTCGCTCTTTACCTTTCACTATGCTCACTCACTCTCTCATTTTTGTTTTTCACTCTTCCTTGCCTTTTTTCTTTCTTGATATGCACTCACTTACCCGACCTCCCTATTGCTCTCACCACCTCCCCAATTTCTCTCTCTGTTTTTTGGCTTTCTCAATCCCTCTGTTCCAGTCTCTGTTCTCTAATTCTCCAATTCTTTGTCTTTCTCTCCTTCCCTCTATTCTTTGCTCAGTCACTGTGTTCTTTTTTCACTCAGTTTCTTTTTCTGTTCCTCTCTTGGCTCTTTGCTCTGTTCTTTTTTTCTCTCTTACTGTTTCATTCTCTTTATTTGCTCTTGCTTCCTCTCTCTCTCTCTCTCTCTCTCTCTCTCTCTCTCTCTTGTTTTTTTGGCCATGCCTTCTATGTGGCTCTCTCTTGCTTTTTCAGTCTTGCTCTGTCTCTCGCTCTCTTGCATTCACTCTCCCTCACCCTCTGCCTCTCAGTCTCCTAAATAAGACCTGTCTCCCCAGAGCCCCTCTCTGTTCACCTTGCACACTCCAAAAGGAGACATATGACTGCACTTCAATCTCCAAGGAGGATTCTGTTCATATCTGTCCGTCACTCCACAAGGAGAATTCCTCATACGGTATTTCTTGCTTTCTCCTGAAATAGAAGGGGCACGATGGCTCACTTACTCCTAAAAATACTGTTTCAGATACCTCGTGTTTTTCTAAGAGGCTCTATTCATATCTGGTCCCATCCAGACTGAGGCCCAGGCCAGTATTCATAAAAGCTCTCAGGGCAGGAGCACTGTTTATGGGCAGGTTCTGATTCTATTAAGATAAAGGTGATTGTGGACACAGAGGAAAAAGTGGGAAGTTGTTCTAATGGTGTCTGTTTCACTCTGAGAGTAAATAACTGATTGCCAGACAGTGATGATTATCTGCACTAGTGGGACTATATGACAATGTGCAACTTATTCTAGTGCAGTACTTTGACATTAACCCTGAAAGTGATGGACTTCCAAATGTCTGATGCATATCCTGACTCGAATCATAGAACAGAGTTTTCCTTACTAGTTTTCACTTCAACAGCTAAGAAACTTCTCTAACTTCAATGGTTAAACTACAGCATCTAGGACTTCTAGAGAGACTTGAGCGTAACCACTGCTGGAGTACACAATCAGTATCTAGGACTTCTAGAGAGACTTGAGAGTAACCACTGCTGGAGTACACAATCAGTATCTAGGACTTCTAGAAGAACTTGAGAGTAACTATTGCTGGAGTACACAATCAGTATCTAAGACTTCTAGAAGAACTTGAGAGTAACTACTGCTGGAGTACACAATCAGTATCT
>JBBPDA010000138.1:4006578-4018955 GCA_037974385.1 Arnoldichthys spilopterus
CTTCTAGAAGAACTTGAGAGTAACTACTGCTGGAGTACACAATCAGTATCTAGGACTTCTAGAAAGACTTGAGAGTAACTACTGCTGGAATTTACAATCAGTATCTAGGACTTCTAGAAGAACTTGATAGTAACTACTGCTTAAGTACACAATCAGTATTTAGGTCTTCTAGAAGAACTTGAGAGTAACTACTGCTGGAGTACACAATCAGTATCTAGGACTTCTAGAAAGACTTGAGAGTATCTACTGCTTGAGTACACAATCAGTATTTAGGACTTCTAGAAAGACTTAAGAGTAACTATTGCTGGAATTCACAATCAGTATCTAGGACTTCTAGAAGAACTTGAGAGTGACTACTGCTTAAGTACACAATCAGTATTTAGGTCTTCTAGAAGAACTTGAGAGTAACTATTGCTGAAGTATACAATCAGTATCTAAGACTTCTAACAAAATTACTTACTGCCCAAATAAACAGCTTTTAATCATCATTTTCAAAGGCGCCTAAGACTTTTGCACAGTACTGTATGTCCAAGCTAAAAAACATTTAGAAAACTCTATTTTTTTAAAAAGAACTATAGCCCATATTTCGAAGGAACTCTGAGTGTATGACATTCTCTGATCGACATCTCAATCCATGTGTTCAATCCAAATTGTTGACTGAATTGTCCTATTCAGTCAGAAAGCGAATTCTCACAGAAGAGGAACTCACGCTGATTGGAGAAGGTCCAGAGTGAAGACTCAAGGTGAGGTTGGGCAGGGAAGGTGACGTGTAGAGGTTTAGCAGAGCCATGGAGCCATCTGCCTTCACAATCCCACCCTGTGGCAAATATTTCTAAGAGACATGGAGAAAGAGAGAAAGAAAAGCAGAGGGATGTGAGATGTGTGTGCTGGCAGTCAATGTTCTGAGAATAAAAGAATGGAAAGCTCCCACATCTAAAAACCTTCTGTGTTTAACCGCTTCAACTCCAAGGGTCTGTACATGTGGATTCCTCTCTCTTGTAATTACATATGACGTTCATAGAAGCAGAATTTACAGCAGATACAGAATGTGTCTTAAGATTAATACAGAATAATAAGCCTAGAGTTCAAGAGGTTAAAGTAGAGGCTCAGGAAAATTCCTGTTTTCTGTCGAGAAGAATGACATAACCCAAGTCATGTTATAGGTGTGATGGATTTAGCCACTGATTAAATTAGCCTCCTCATCCTGACTATCTCTCCTTGACTTAAAGAAGTGTGTGTATGTGTGTTTGCATGCATGTGTGAATGTGTTATGAATAGGGTCACAGGAGCTCACTTTCAAGCAAGACATCTGACGACCAGTATAGCAACACACACACACACACACACACACACACACACACACATACATACACACAAACACACACACACAAACACACACACACACACACACACATACACACACACACACACACACACATACACACAAACACACACACACAAACACACACACAAACACACACACACACACACACATACACATAAACACACACACACACACACACACATACACACACACACAAACACACACACACACACACACACACTCCCTCCAGGTTTTCACCTTCTTATTACACCCATGGGGGCTGTGAAAAGGAAAGCTTCATGTAACAAAGCTCTGAAAACACCATGCCAAGCCTCCGCTACACAAACAGGAAGCTCCATGTCTACAGCATCTGTGAGGGAACTGAGGTTGTGTCAATATGACACCAAAAGTTTGTATGTCACCAAGTGTGTGTATGTGCGGCATTGCATATGTTAGTTTTCACACATTTTCAGGACAAAATTGTCCTATCTCCCTAGGAAAACAAGAGAGGAACGTGTCTAACCTATAACAGGTTCAGCAAAAAGGATACATTTACAAAAGTTCCATGTTTCTGGTTTTCTGAGGTTAAGATTATGGTTAGATTTACACTAAGGCATAGAAAACTCTTATATAGCTCCCTACATATATAAGACATATGGAAAGGAATGTAACAACTCATAATTGTAATATATCATAATAAGTTCAATATTCTCCAATAGTGAAATGAAATAAATGATGACTGTATACATGTTGCATATTGAACTAATAAGCTGGAATTATGAGGAGAGTTGCATGACATGAATGTGATGGCATGGGTTGATGATTGCTGCTGATCGGTCAAGTTCAAACAATGCACCTTCACTGATATCATAATTAGCAGAATCCCTATTGTCCACAATGCATCACCATTCGTCTAAGAACATTATTCCATTTTTGCAACATGGTATCACAATGTTTTGGTGCATTGTTACACCCCTACATATTAGATTCATTGTTATTGCCTAAAGGCACATACTGTTATATTCATAATTTACAAGTTTAATCACTTGTCATATTAATTAATTAGTTAAATCATTCATTCAAGTCACTGATCCTACACTAGGTTGTTGGGGGGTGGGGAGTTATCTCAGGACTCAAAAAAGACAAGCAAATAACCTGGACAGATCTCAGGGCTCCTGATACATTAATAACTTGTCTTATTTTACACACAATGAAAACTTCAAATGTAGAAATAAGTCACATAAAATAAACACTTAAAGTTCTTTTTAAATGCTTTATCTAATATTTTAAAAGTATTATATGTTGAAAAATTATTTTTACAATACAGACTGATATTTTTTCTTGAGTTTACTGCCAAGATTACCATTTTTCAAAAAACAAGGCATTATAAATCTTAACTTGATTATAGCTACATTTCTGGAGTTTAGAGTACAGCTTTCACTGACATTTAAGAATCATCTGCATTACCTTTCAACCTTTATCCAACCTAAAATTTCTTCATTTTGTTACAGCTTCCGCCTAGCTGGACATGCACACTGAATTCATTTCATACCGTTATCTGAAATTAGGGCTGGGATCGCATTTCCTTTTTTAAAAATAGCAATTCTTCACACCAGTGGAAACTGCCCTAGGTTTTTCTGAACGTTACTGTGAAATATCTGTGGTCCTAAATACTAAAAATATTAATATTTATTTATAATTATCATAATGTTGTTTCAATTTCTACAGTTTTCTAAAACTTTGTTTTTGTATTATTGTGAATGTGTATATGATACACTATAATAGTGATCTTGCTATTATTATATATTATATATGGATAGTAATAAAGAGTGCAATGACTTTTATATAAAATTGCTTATACTTGCATCTTGTAATTTTAGAAAATTAGAAAACCAAATCAAATACTGACCTCAGAACAGAAAATCGCATCAAAAATACTTGGGTTGCAGCCCCAATAAAGCTGTCATTAGTCATGTCCTGACAATGCATGTAAACAAGTGTATTTGTGTGTATGTGTGTGTGTGTGTGCACATGTGTGTGTGTGTGTGTGCACATGTGTGTGTGTGTGTGTGTGTGTGTGTGTGTGTGGGTGCACATGTCAACTCTAGCTCGGCATATGGGGGGTCCACAGATCGCAACGCCTGGGATAGCAATTAAGCTCTAAACACACACACACACACACACATACACACACACACACACACACTGTGTCTTTAGCCCATACTGCCTTGCATTTCACTGGAGAGTTATGATAGACAAACACAAACAGGCGCTCTCTGGGGGCAGTGTGTGAAGATGAGCTGCAGAAAGGGCTCCATTGTGTCCGGGGGTCCCACAGGAGGTGGGGGGGGGGACTTTGCTGCCCCCATACGCTGGCCCGCAGCCCAATGAGGAAATGCTTGGGCAGAACTTCACAGAACACCCCCCTACACACACACACCTCCTGCCTCCAGCCCCATACCACCATTTTCAGCCAGAAACCGCAGCACAGAGCGGAAAAGACCTGCCACTCACTGAGAAGCAGAGGCCTGCCCTTAACCCCTCAGTCTCCAGGCTTATTATTTAGCTACTAAGATGTATTACTCAGTAACCACAATGGCTGGAAAAGTAAACATATTTTATCGTTCAAGACCATTTCATCTAAGACCTAACCTTTTTTCTGATGTTTAGTGTAGAAAAAAATTACACAAAACACCTAAATTGCAGTCTCTGATGATAGGCCCAAAATCATTACAGGTCCAGGAGTTAATATTCACATCGGTCTGTAAATACATCCCCAGTGGTGGTAGGGGTCAGCCGTGGCCTAAAGGTTAGAGAAGCGGGCTTATGACCAAAGGGTCAGTGGTTGGATTCTTGGAACGCAAGGTTAAAGTGCCCCTGAGCAAGGCACCTAACCCCCAACTGCTCCCGGGGTGCCGCAGCTGTGTGGCAGCCCACTGCTGTGGGTGTGTATGCAAGTGCTCACTGCTCTGCATGGGTAAAATGCAGAGAACAATTCCCCCTTGAGGATTAACAGAGCATCTAAAATAAAAATAAACAGTAATTAAACCTTCTCTTAACCTCCTCAAGCTGCAACCAGCTCTTCATTAGGGTGGCACAGACTAGTGGGTGTGGATTAGGACACAGTATGACTTACTGTGAGCTATGAATGAACAAAACTTTTCCACTACAAACAGCTGTTTTTTACAATGCCATGATCTTGACTCAGATACATGTCATTGTCACAAAAAAAATGCTTCTAGTTCTCCTAAGGTGGTTCCTGGAAAGAGGCAGTGCTAAAGGTTAAAGTTTATCCATCGTAAGTCATACTGTACATTAAACCACATCCGCAAGTCTGTGCTGTTGTTCCAGGGACTGATGTAATCATGCTGTGAAGCAGAATGAGCTTTTAAGGGTGTTGTTTATGACACTATTCAACAGTACACTGTTATAAGAGCCAAGAGGAACACATTCAGACTCTTTCAGCAGGTTTTCACACACGTTCCAAGCAACGGAAAATTTGCAGGGGCCCAGAGCTGCTGGCCAACATGCCTAAACAACAGATTGCATGCAAAACTTCATGGATCTCAACCAGGGACTTTCTGGGGTGTTAAACTAAAGAATTCAATAGTTCAGAACCCAACATGTTTTTATGTAACTACACACTTCCAGGTGCTTACTGCTCTAAGGCAACACTCAGGGCAGATATTCTCTCACTGCTCATTTTATTAGAAACCCTGTAGCTCCACCTTGCTGGTATACAGTTGGAGATTGTAGCACATCAGTTTCTAATCACAGAGATGCTTCTGGTCGGATCGTACTGGGTGGTGGAACACTCGCAGCAACGCTGAGGTGTATAAAAATCCCATTACCGCCAATACATTTATACCATCACTATTCCACTGTTATATCATTGCCATGCTGAGAATGGCCCTCCACCGAAATAATAGCTAGTCATTAGCAGTTCTGATGGGTAGCCAGGGCTGACAAAATGTGCAGCAAAAATGGGTTTGTGTAACTATATAGTGGAGCTATAATGTAGATGGAGCTCATAAACCAGTAAGTAGAAGGACAAGGTAGGGGTTTCTAATGGACTGCGCTGTGAGCGTGCTTGTGTTACCTCTAATTGGGTGGCAGTGGGTCGGTAGGGAGCCCCATTCTCATTACTGCATATGCCAATGGGAGAGCTGGGGCCTGAGCTGGGAGAGCTGTCATTGGCTGAGGAATCTGTGTTGGAGAGAAAAAACACTTTAGACTGGTTTAATCATCTTGTGGAAAAAAAACATCTTTGGAATTTAAAGCGGTGGTGGCCTAGAGGTTAGGGACGCAGGTTCAACTCCCAGCCCAACTACCACTGAGGTGCCGCAGAGGCAGCTTTGAGCGAGGTACCGTCCTCTATGCTGCTCCCCGGGCGCAGCAAATGCGTCAAATGCAGAGGTCACATTTCGCTTTGTGTGTTGGGTTGTCTTAACAACAATAACAGTCACTTTCACTTATCTTCACTAAGGCGATGGATGTAGAATATAAACACTCTTTTTTGTGATGTCACAAAAGCATATGTATCAATTATATAACTATAAGCTGTTCTCAAAAATATTGGAAAATTGTGTGTATATATATAATATAATATAAAATATTTTATTAAATAAAACATACTAAACTACTTTTTTCCCAAAAAAACGTGATGTATTAAGTGAAGTGACTATTTGTCATTGTGAACACACTCAAGCACCACAATGAAATGTGACCTCTGCATTTAACCCATCACACGCGCACACGTGGAGCAGTGGGCAGCTACCAACAGCTCCCAGGGAGCAGTGTAGTGGGACGGCACCTTGCTCATGGGTACCTCAGTAGTGCCCGGGCCAGGACTCAAACCTGTGACCTTCAGGTCTCAAAGGCAGTGTCCTAACCACTAGGCCACTACTGCCCTAATGATGTATAACTTTTAATATTTGATGTCTAGTTTTTATATGTCTAGTACACAGTGTCTATACATTCCCAAAGCATATTAAGAATATCAATGGAATATTGTAATGTCTCCTCACCGCTGGGCTCCAGTGAGCGTTTTTTAGGCGGTGTGACGAGCACACTGCTGTCTCTGCGGCGCTGCATGGGGCCATTCCTCCGCTCAGAGACCTTCTGCTTCAGCCGGGAACGCACCTTCAGATTGGGCTCAGACGCTGAGATGCAGACAGACAGAAAGAGAGGGAAATGAGCAAGGTGTGAAACAGAGAGAGATGACAGCTTGTAGTCTTAGCTAAAACAAGGCCAATCAGCTAAGAGATAGCTAAGGTAGCTCCATTAATAGCATTGGCTATGAAGGAAAGTACATGTTTCACTGAAAAACAGCCAAGAAAAGTAAAGAACGTCACTTGATGGTCTTACATTCTTCAAATGTCTGCAAATCTTAAGCTTCAAATCTGCCTTAAGCAACAGTAAACCAGAACTAAATCTCAAATAGCTTCTTGTTCCATATATAGTGTGATATGACAGTAATGACTGTCTTCTATACCCAAATTTGTCCAGTATGGACCTGCACACAGGTGTATAAGAGTTGCAGCACATACAGCATGACTTTGGTCAACAATACATTTTTTAAAATGACTTTGCCATGAATGGGCAGTTTCAAGACAAATGGTGTGAAAAAAAGCAACATTTCGTTCAACAGGCTTGATTTTCCTCTGCAGAAGACAAGCATTCAACCAATCAGTGTATAGGTTGTGTAAACGCCACATACAGGCTTCTCCTGATTCTCCACAAAAGTGATGGATGTCTTTAGCTCTACCACCTCTGTGTGTTTTTACAAGTAGAAAGCGAATCAGTTTGTATTTTTTTATAAGTATCTTGCCTTAATCACACAGCTAGTCATCTGAGTCAATCGGTTCCCTGAAGTTGCTTCTCAACCTCTCCAAGTGTGGAGTTGGAACCTCCAAAAACTTCTCAAACTGACCCATAGGCAACCAGAAGATGGTCTGAAAGCGTCTTGAACCAAGCAGTGAAACTCCCTTCATTCTCACCTGCTTCTCAGGATATGATGTAACTAAACTCTTCAATATTTTCATAAAAGAGTGAGCATCTGCTCATCATCACTCATTGGCTCCACTGTCATGCGATTATTCTTGTGAAATGCTTGCAAAATTGGCCACAATTAATGTGCATATTGACATTTCTGCACTTTTGCGTCACACTGTATGCGAAAAGATCTTTACTTGGTGCACTCGGTAGTGAACATTTGATTCAGCTTGGTGCTAATGCAAGCTGGAAATCACATATAAGGACAAATGGAAATTAGTACTATCGTTGCAGTAGCATTATGGTGAATAAAACAACTTGTAAAGGTTTTTTTTACATTAAATATTGGTATTATTAGTTCATTATTATTCATTACCATTATTATATGACAAAGGTCAAAAGGTCCAAAAAATGCCTGCTGTATAAAATGTTTGGCCTACTTCAGCAGTCCAGACATGGCAAGAGTAACATACTTTAAACTAACAATATTTCTTGACAAAGTGTTTGCTGTGATTATAATTATTAGTTATTATAATTATTAGTAATAAATAAATAAACACATACTTAAATTTTTCATTATTATAATTTATTTCAATAGCCAACTTGGGGCAATGCATTGCTGTCATTTTATCCTTCCTCTTCACATCATACTCCTTACCCATGATACAATTAAGATAAGATAAGATAAAATAAACCTTTATTAGTCCCACAAGTGGACTAATTACTGTAACAAAAAGCTTATATTGGCTTATTGCTTTATTTTCTGCTTACAATAACTTTGCTGGTATATTTTATCACTTATGTATTTGGTATATTTTGTTTTGTATTTTTAACACCCACCTGGATCACCCTTGTACATTTTCACATAAACGTCAGCAGTACCTAAGCTAACGTCCCTAGTATTCAGTGTATCCAATGCATAGAATCACGGCACCACAGCTGCCTTTGGCAGTGCACCAGATTCAGTCAGAACAACAAAGCAACGCTCCCATTTTTAACTCCACAAGCATTTGGAGACATCCACATGAATTCACCATGCTGTGAATCATGCACACGTATAGCTTCGGCCAAAACTTGTGCGAGAGCCCACAGTCAGTGGTGACGGACACGCAGGTCCGCTGAGGCATTCTGGGATACCTCCCAGCTGTAATGAAGTCAGGATAGAAGGATCGTTTCTCTCCCTCATCTGGAGTAGATTAGGCCGCAGCAACAGCGCTCTAAGTGAATGAGTCCGCTACCTGCCGACCAGGCAACCACAGCCAAGCTACAGTAGCGGCGGTTAAACTAACACACAGATGCAGTGTGTGTGCATGCAAAAGTGTATGTGTGTGCGTGTGTGTGTGTGTGCGCCTTCTGTGTCTGTGTATGTTGGCCTGAAAGAAGGGAATCCCCGCCTTTTCCATTTTCGCTGCACACCACAGTGCCCCCAGCTCCACTCTGACCTCCTATTCCCTGAAGTTTATGCTGCAGAATCAGTGCAGGCACGCAAAGCAGCAGCCTCGCAGGCGCCACCTTTAGCCACGGCAAGCAGTGGGTGGGCATCAAAGACACACGAAGCGCACAAGCATCAGGAGACTGTCGTGATTACAACATGCTCTGCCCACTCACTTTGAGCTGTATGAGAATGTGTCAGGAAAGGCACTTGTTGGACTATTCAACCCACGCACACACACACACACACACACACTCACATACAAATCTCTACTGCATAGGCTGCAGAAATGCACACATATCCTTCTATGCATCCATTAACAAACACACACACACAAAACCAGTTAAAAGTCTGGTTCTGGTTAAAGGTCTATAGTATATATGTACAAACACACCCATTAGCATTGTCCACCTATGCATTTTGGAACTTTGGGTCTTGGGAAAAACTGACCTTTCGGAAAACCAGGGTGAAGTCTTTCAGAAACGTTGTGTTTAGTGGTGATGTATGCACACAGAAAAGAAAAGAAGCTTTTGCTTTTTAACATCATGGGGTGCGCCATTATCTCCTTTGTTTAGTCGAGGCAATTTTTGTGCGATTTCGGAAACAAAATAGTGCTGGTTTTAACCCTGCTAACAGGACTTTTTACATGTTTACATTCACGTGTACAGTCACTCTGCAATTGTACTGAGGGACAGATACATAGGAATGCCCTACAGAGGTCACTGCAACATCCTCCACATTTCAACACTCCCACAACTAATGACTAACAAGGGTGTCATCCAACATAAGCAGCGGGCTCTCGGGCTGTGCCTGAATTGTTGAATGAAGCTTCCATTTACATCTGCTTAGTTTGTCTTCACCTGATCTGTAGCCCATGGCCTAATAGTTGAGCAGAGTGGCATACAGATCCACGTCACTAGTAGATCAAATTAAGGAGAGTGGACAGGAAACAAATTTTATTGAACTATTCAGAACAAGAAAGGCACCTGTTTCCGACCCGAACCACTAACCACTGCACCACTGCACCACCATCCCGTCCTTGAATTTAAAAAATCTAGAGAAAGTAAATCCTGAAATGTAGTTGTGGCGCATTTTAAATTTGTTTATTTTTTCCCCAATATGTTAAACACACCAAATAAGTAAATGTTTCGCTGTAAATTTGCCAAATTTCTGTCGACACTCTTGACCAGGACATGTACATGTATTCCCTTTGAATCCACCTGTATACATATGTGTGAGCATGCGCACATGCACACAGCCTGGTAGCCACCCGCTCTCTCTTCCATTCACAAGAATGTGCGACTCGGAAAGTTGAGAGCGTTTGTTTCCGAGTGAATGAGCGTCTGGGCTTTGAACGTCCATTCACATTTTACATCGACATTGCCTAAACCAAATTAAAGGCACTTTGGGCCTGGGAGATTTACTGCCACTGTAAAAATGCCAGTCTCGCCGGAGCTCACACTCGTTAGGGGGAACACGACCATTAGCTGGCCTTATTACTGTGGAGGAAATGTAACAAAGTGATTAAACGCACCCACACAGGAGATAAACTGACCGGCACTGACAGACAAAGCGGAGGTTGCACTCAAAAGGGTGCCGTGAGGATGAAGATGAGCCCTGGCTTGGGAAAAATATTGTTATTTGGCCCCCTTGACACATGATGAATAAGAGCCATTAGAAAAAGTACCACCGAAAATATTTGGTCAAGAATTAGCGGGAAGGATTTACATGTTTTTAATTTGGAGGGAAAACACGCCGCCTGTTGATGTTGGGGCGCGTCATTAAAGAGCATTTCGAACGCGGCCCCGACTCAAACTTCCTTAAGCAAACACAAGCCGGGACAGAGCTCCCTGGCATGGGTGCATGGAACGAGTGGGGGTGGGGGTCTTTGCCATAAAGCAAAGCATCCCCTGTGCACCTGCATCATTTTTTTAAACTTTCTCTGACCAGTTCCACATGTTCGGCAGAGCTACTTTCTACAGGCACTGGAGACAGTGAAGGGACCAAAGAAATTGTCTAAATGTAGTCAGTCAGCTAAGACATGTCTGCTGTCTAGAGTTTGCTTTTTTGCACCAAAGTTGCAAGACTTATGTCAGTGGCTTCCAAAATGGGGGCCATGAACAGAGTGCTAGTACGTGAAAAGATAAGAAAGGGGCAAAAAGGGGCACACTGAAACCTGCTGTCCACCAAGATTTATGAAGCAAAAAAGCCTACATCACCACAGCATTTATCCTTATTCATTCTTACATCCCCATTTTCAAGCCTCTGTTCATCCCTTAGAATAAAACAATCTGTTTTTGTTACTGTGACTTTAAGACTGACATGTAAATTAGCTGATTGGCTGCTGTGTATTGAGGCTGAAACACTCCTTAAAACTTCAGCACAAATAAGTAAGTAAGTAAGTAAAGTTTATTTATAAAGCGCCTTTCACAGACACAGGTCACAAGGCGCTGTACAACAGCAAAATACATAAAGTAACAATCATAAAATACAATAACGCTAATAAAAATAAGAAGAAAAATAAGAAGAAAGAGATTAAGAAAACACTCTCCAAAAGCCTGTCTAAATAAAAATGTCTTAAGTTGTTTTTTAAAAGAATTGAGTCAAATGGGCGGGGCCAAACTGCTGAAGGGTAAATAAGGAGATATATGTAAATGTGTTGGTTCTGTGACACTACAAAAACTATATTTTGATAATGGGCTGTTTTTGCAGCTTAGTTTTCATATGTGGACTGTATGGATGAGGAATTGAATGTACATTTTAAAAATGTACAAATATTTACATTTACTTCACACAAGGTCACATGATCATGCTCCATTCACAACACTTTCATTTGTTAATACGCTGCCGCTGTTCTGACCTCTAATCTGCCTGTAGGATCTCACATTTCTGCTCACCTTTATGCTCTTTCTCCCTGTCTTAAAGCCCTTAAAGTGTAAATAGGATGAAGACAAAGTTCAACCACAAAGACCAAGTAAGCAGCTGAAAGATACTTTCAAATCATCCTTGGTTTTGCAATTGTTTTATATGGATTCACACCTTTTGCTGGGAAATATGCCAACAAACACAAAACATCTGACATTCATGCAGATTATGTCTATATTGCACTGGACCGTCCAGGACCATGTTGGTTTGTCTGTACAATATGCAAATTAGGTTTTGCATTTGGACATAGTTTTTTTATTATTATTATTATAAAGGGGGCAGCTTTGGCCTAAACAGGAGATGGCTTGCAACCAGAGAGTTGCCGGTTTAGTCCCTAACCAACAAAAGTGGAAAAGGATGAGAAAATGAAAAGGCCTTTCCCCTTCCCACATCCATGGTTGAAGTGCCTTTGAGCAAAACATCCAATCCCCTAACTGCCTCCTACTTCTTTTCAGCTTGCGGAAGGATGTCTTTTAGGTGCAGCTTCGCTCAGTGGGATCCAGGCAAGACTAACATGATCATCACTGAGCAACATGGCCCATCTGGACAGAAAAATACTGAGTAGCACCTGAAGTAGAAGATGGTTCACGATTCACATGGGGTCCACTACAGATTGGGCTAAAGTTTGGTGTTTGGCCTGAATTCGGACACTTAGCTTTAAAACTCTTTGACCAAACTTTAGGTCATCTTGACCGCCTTCAA
>JBBPDA010000138.1:4019055-4034067 GCA_037974385.1 Arnoldichthys spilopterus
CTCTCTCTGTTAAATAAAACTTTTAAAATTACTTTACGGTGTAATTCAGACCTCTCCTTGAAGACACGTCAACACTCGCCAACATCAAGTTTGACATAAGTGAACCTGATGTCTTGTGCTGGCGGTAGTTCCAGAAAGGTCTAAATATATAATAATCTGAGAGAGAGCAAAATTACAACAAATGTAGGCATAAACGGCAAAATCAAGAGGAACAAGTGTTTCTTAAAATGAAAGGGAAGTTTCCCCAAGACGTGTTCTAAATTGCCCGTAGGTGTGAATGTGTGTATAAATGGTTGTCTGTCTATGTGTTGCCCTGCGATGGGTTGGCCTCCTATCCTGGGTGAACCCTGCCTTAGGCCTGCAGTCAGCTGGGATTGGCTCCAGCTTTCCCGCGACCCGGAAACGGAAGAAGTGGTTTAGAAAATGGATGGATGGATGAATGGTTTCCCCAAGAAGAGGAAAGGAGAGGTTAGTCAGCACAGAGGAACAGCCATAAGTTGCTCACAAATTGCTCTGTTCTGTCCTGAAGAGCAGACCAGGGTGTAACATTCCCGTCCACAGCAGAATTAGCTTTAACCAGTTTATCTCATGATTTAACTAGTTGGAACCTTCTCAAAATGTTTATACCAAAGGCAGCTGTATTTTGGGAGAGACTAGAGAATCATATGAGATTGCTTTGCCCAGTTCGAGGTGTGTGACAATTTAGGCATGAAGTTAACATCATGCTAATTGGTGGTTTTAAGGCTACAAACAAAAAAGCAGCAAACTTCAGACACTAAACGTGTCTTGGCTGCACCAAATTGGCTGAAAACTATCAGTTTAAATTCATGTGCTTGAAGCTGCCTCCTCCTTCCAGAGTCATTCTCTCTCTCCCTCTCACACACATATCATTTTCTGCTGTGTGTGCGCATGTGTGTGCGGATGGTTCTGATGAGGCCGTCCACTTTCTCCTCTTTGCTGTCACCTCTCCTTAAACAAACATACCCGTCACCCCCCCACACTCCTGGATCTCCTAGCACCCCACCCACCACTCTGTCAATCACTCATCTGCACAAGGTCCTGACCAGGGCAGAGAACAAACGCTACCTTTATGATCCCCCTCCGCACGCGCACACACACACACCACCGCACCCTTCTTCCCCCCTTTCAGCCACCTCACCCCCTGCCAGCCAGTATGAGGACGGACAGGAAGAGGGGGAGGGGTCCTCACAAAAAAACAAAGTAATAGATATAGACCGACCCCCACATCTTTAGGCCTCGCATACATCATGCAAAGTAAAGCCTGTTCCGATCTGGTCAGCCTGGGTTTTGATTGTGCTACACCCTGCGAGGTCATGAGCGAGCCTTTCCAGGGAATTTGATTGCCCTCATAAAAAGCCAGCCACTTAGCGCACTGGGACGTTTTTGGTGTTTTAATTGGCTGTGTATTGCCTCTATCTTTTCTATTTTCTGATCTATGGCCTGAAACCCGAGCCACAGGAAGTGGTCCTGCAGACCTTCTTGTCAGCACAGACAAATTATTCTGCCGACAAAAAAAAAAAAAAAAAAAAAGAAGTAGAAGAAAAAGAAAAAGGAGACTGTTTTTCTTCTCTTCTTTTTTTTCTCTCCCCCGTTTCATTCCTGTTGTTTTTGTATCTTCTAATGTGCATGGCCGGCCCCCTTTAAAAAGCTGTTACCTGAGTTATTGAGAGAGGATGAAAGGCAAAAGGGGGGCATCTAGAGATGCAGTCTGAGGCGGTGCAGGCTCAGTGCTCCGGAAACACCTCCCAGGAGTATTGCGCTGTTCCTGCTAGGCCGAGGGTTTTTTCGCTATGCTGGAAATTCCTCCTCCTCCCCAAAAAAAAAGAGTGCCTGGATGAAAACCAGGCCTATTTTTAAAACGGCTCTGAAAAGGATCTTGCTCTTATCGCGTCTGTGGCCGCAGTATTGCCTTCCTCTGCAAAAACGTGTCTTTGAAATGTGAATGGAAGAGCCCGCAGGCCTGATGTTGTGGCTGAGAGCTTAGAAATATTCACAGGACGGCCAGAGCTGGTCAGTCTTCCAGTAAACTGGCTTAGAGATAAGAATTCCCAGCAAAGCTTAAATAATATGCCAATCTCAAAATATGTGGAGAAATGAAGCTGCCCCATCATGCTCATGGCACCGGTGTCCTGAGGACAAGAGGAAGGCATTAAAAGAAAGGTCAGAGGTCAAATGCCTATATTAACCTCTTAAACTGCAGGCCTATTATTCAGTATTAATCTTACACTCATTACTCAGTAACTACAATATATTTTCCAGTAAATGCTATAAATTGTAAGTACTATGGAGCTAATATGGAAGTTAAGTAGCTTTGACAGTGAGGAACTAAAGTGTGCATCCACACACAGGCTCTTGGAAGTTTAAGCCGTTTTAACCGGCTTCAGCATTAATAGCCAAGCCGCAACTCAATTGCATCCCTTGTTGACCCAATTCGACCACACGGCCTAAAGCTAGCTCCCCTCTGCCCTTCCACAGCAGCCATCCACCAAGTAGGTGATCCCCCACCCGTCTCCTCCATTCACCCTTTCCCTGCCCTGATTAGGGGCCAAACCAGCGCTGGCCCTCGGCTCAGACCCACTGCCTTTAACCTCTCCTCTGGGTAATTGTTTGCAAAAGCCTACACCGGGTGCCCTGGAGCGGTGGTTTGGGGACACAGACGGGCATTCTCACCATGCTGACCCTGAAGGTAAACAGGGCCACTAGCAAGCCTCATTAGCTCCGGCCGCAGGGCAGTGGGTTCTGTGACACACGCTGCTCACCTTTGACCCCCATGATTAAATATCACCCAGGCTCATCTGCTAACATTTAGGCAGTGTCACCAGCACATAGCCCCAGTGACACACGTTTAATGAGGCTGGGTTACAGTACTCACACACTATATGACAATCAGAGACATAGCCAGTGGGGGAGGGGGTGGAACCACGCTTGAAATATACGATGACAGTTTTTGGTAACAGAATTGTTATTCATGAACACAGAATACATAAATGATATGCTTCTCTCAAATATAATTGAGATAATATTGTTCTGTGAGTTAATTCTGCTGAAATGATGATAATGTAACTTTTCCTTTACGTCACAACATGTGAATTTGCCACATTTGGTATCGTTTTACCTGTGTAGGTCATTTGGTTTGAAAGTAAGTTAGCAATGGAGTGAGTAAAAGGAGGCTCCCACATTTCATATTATTCTAAATACCATCGCTGCAAACTTGGATAGCACTGTTGACCTTAATACTGCTACAAATGTAGGTTTTAACAGGTGAAAATCTACACTGTACAAATTGCCATTAAATAAATACAACTCCAAAGTCAAATTCCAAAGTCCTGGATATACAGCTAGATTAGCTTATAAATGAACATCAAACATATTAACACACATAGATCAGCCATAACATTAACACTACTGACAGGTGAAGTAAATAACATTGACTCTTATTTCATTACATTATTATCTGTCAGGGGGGTGGGTTATATTAGGCAGCCTGTGAACAGTAAGTTCCTGAAGTTGATGTGCTGGTAGCAGGAAAAATAGATGAGCATAAGGATCTGAGCCACTTTGACAAGGCCCTTATTCTGATGGCTAGACGACTGAGCAGTTCCAAAACAGCATGTCTTGTGGAGTATTCCAGGTATGGAGTAGTTAGTACCTACCAAAAGTGTTCAATGGAAGGACAACTGGTGTATCGTTGAGATGGTCATGGGCACCTAAGGTTCACTGATCTATGTGGGGAGTAAAGAATAGCTCTGTGTGGTCCAATCCCAAGAAGGAATTGTTGCTGCCCAAACTGTTAATGCTGGGTATGATGAAAAGGGGTCAGAACACACAAAGCACCACAGTCAGAGCTATTTCAGCAGCATAAGGGGGACATACTCAATATTAGGCAGTTGGTGTTAATGTTATGGCTGGTTGATGTGAAACACAAAAAAACATGAGCAATAAAGATGTGTGTGTGGACGAGTGTATTTGATCACAAGAATCAAATCTTCTCCCAGGTTTAGACCAAAGGAGGTAACAGAGAACTTTGGACCATCAAATTAAATTGGACACAAATAGCAGCATAGACGTCATCAAGCTCTGTTTACCCCACATCTCTCAGCCTGGCTCTCTAGTGTTGTTTTTTCTTAACTGCTTACTCATAGCACCATTCTGACAGCATTATTTCTGATGGTGACCTCCACACTATGACCTACCGGTCTTCCTGAGGGGGAAGTCCTCCCGGGTGTCCAGGCCAGAGGGCAGAGGGGATTTGAATTTGGGGGGCGTCTCTCCTAGGGGAGGTGAATTCTGCTCCATGGACATGTGCTGGCTGGTGCTGCAGGAAAAGAGAGCACTGTATCAGAAGGAGCCATAATTTCACAATTTTCATTTCATTGTCACATTAAAAATTTCCATTCTGCCTTAATGCCTTAGAATGAAATAGGCCCTTGAGATTGATTTATGTAAATGAGCTCTGTTGCAATTGGCTGCCCTACCAGGTGCCTCACTTAAAAAGCAGTATGGGATGAAATGTACAGAACAAGCTGTTAGTTTCGGAAATCCTTAAGGGCACCAGAAAAAAATGAATTTCAGTATATAGAAATATTTGCAAATATCTGACAGATCTTGAAATGTTGCGACTCTGAACAGTAACAGACAGAAATCTGATTCTCTCTATGGTCTGTTTTAGAGGTCAGCTCTACATGTGCTCTGTATCGTAGCAAGGTAGTAATCATGTAAGGGTTATATACGCATAAGCAGTGGCAAACAGTGACTACAAGAGGTAGGCAATAAATTCAGACAACATATATTAAAATATAGCCAAATATTTAGGAAAAAAACACAAAAATGCTAATTTTTACTAGCATCCCTAGTAGTGTTTTAGCAGCATGCTAACGACATTGGACCTGAAATGTTTCTGGCTGCTCTAGATAAAACACAGGCTGAAGCTTGTAAAAGACATATTAACATATACGTTTCCCAGAGTATTACTACAGTACTTTTAATCACGACATGATTTCATTGGATAAAAATAACAGGTTCCCCTTGGCATAGTAAGCTACAAGTTTAGGTGTTTGGCTAAGGTGTACTACACTGCAGCCACCCGCGCTAGTTAGAGCCCCTCTGCAGTGATCCATTAGGTTCCCGACAGCCAAGATCAGCACAGCTTTCAATCTTTTTCCCACATCTTTCACTCCCACAACTCTTCTGCAGACTGTCTGCAGGAACAACCTTCACACCACTTCAAAGCAAACGAGTAGGGCCAAACTGCTGGGCCATAATTTGAAAAAAGTTTCTATAGTTGTGTCATCACAACCATGATGGGTTCAAAACACTGTGTTTTTACAGCTCATTGTACATACATGGACTGGAACAGCGAACAGTGAACGGCGTATCTTAAAAATGTGATAATGGTCTCCCGGGAGTCTCAAGCAGCATATCATGGGGAGACTGCAGGTTCAGTCCTCTGTTTTGTCACAGCTGTCTGTGATCGGGTGTCCAAAAGAGAACAACAGGCTTTGCACTCGTGTTAAGTTGTTCAATGATGTTAGAGATGTGGTGGTGCTTCACATGACTCAGAGGAAGCATATGTATTATGCCTTCTCCCTCCCAGTGCTGGTGGTATTGTGTGATGGGGGAGAACTAGCTGGTGGGTGGAACTGGAGACGACTAAATTAGGGTAAAGATTAGAAAAATGTTTAAAATGTGACGGTATTTATAGATTAAATTTAATTTAAGCAAAAAACATTATTTATGCACTTTACTGCTTTGTCTCTTAGACACAATTTGAAACTGAGAAAGCCCTCAGGCTGAAAACACTTGCAACACTGCATCAAGACCATAATAAGCTAAATGCAATTACACACGCGTCATGATCTGTGCTTTCTGATGCGCTGCAGATCGGAATTTAGTTCTGCTCCGCTTCCCTCATACTCAGTAACTCCTTTAAGGCTAAATAAATAATAAAGCAGCCCAGCAGGAGAGAAGGAGTCACAGTTCCCACAGCGGTGTGTGAAGATATGAGAGGCACCAAAGCTTAAGCTATGACAAAGCTTACGCCATGAAAAGCATGAACCTCTCAACTGGAGCTTTGATGAAGTATGAAAGATCGTCACGTACATGTACCAGAGTTTGGAGTTCTGGTTGAGCGGGTGGCCAGAGGGAGGTGTGTCTTTAGCCGATTTGCTCAGGAGGAAGTCGTGCAGTTTCTGCCGCACCTCAGAGCTGGCCATAGCACCTGTAGAAAAAAAGACCAAGGCCTTGGTGTTTTAATGATCAGAATCATATACTTGATGTAGGACAATTCTTATCACCTTAATCTGTCTCACAGAGAACACGACTCAGCACTTCTATTAGTACCTCCACGTCAAGGAAAGCCCATATTGGCATGGTGATTAGCCTGGGATCAATATAACCTGCTATTATTTCTACAGTTCGTTTTAGGGAGGTTAAATTTGCTGGAATTTTCCGGACACTGGAGCCCACGGTCCATAAAAATGACTGACGTGACAGATTCGGAGAGGGCTTAAGTCACTAAATACCTACATTACACCACCTCCCCATGTAAAACTAGCCCCACTGGAATAGCACTATACACCAAACAGCCATATCATTAATATCACCTGCTAATATTGTGTAGGTCCCCATCATGCTGCCAAATCAGCTCTGACTGTGGTGCACTGTGTGTTCTGACCACTTTCTATCAGAGCCAGCATGAGCATTTGGTGCAACAGGAGCTCTTCTTTGGGATCGGACCAATATTCACTCCGCAGATGCACCAATGAGCCTTGGGTCTCCATGACCCTGTCGGCAGTTCACTAGTAGGATCGTTTTGGTAGGTACTAACTACTTCGTTCCCTGGAACACTTCACAAGACCTGCCGTTTTGGAGCTGCTCATCTTCCCATCACAATAAAACTCTTGTCAAATTGAATCAAATCCTTACACTTGCCTATTTTTCCTGCTTCCAGCACATCAACTTCAAAAACTTGCAAAGGCTGTTCACTTGCTGTCTAATATATCCTGCCCCCATGACAGGTGCCAGTGGTGTTAACGTTATGGCTGATCGTGTACAGTACCACAAACAATAAGCAAGATGTTCAGAAGTAAGTAGATCTGAAATGACCAAATATGATGCATGATGCCATTTGGTGGGGTATACATATCTTCAACATGTGCCTATAAATTACAGCCCATAGGCATTGTTCTCTTTCAGTTCTCTCTGTTCAAGCCCTGGTTGTGTAATGCAGAATGAGGCAGACTAGTGTACAAACAGTGCCACCTTGTGGCACCACCAGCATTCTGCAGAACCAGTGGCAGTAGTAAATGTCTTATATGAGCAGTAGAAGGGCCTGAAAGTAACAGATGTGTGTAATTATGCTGTTCTATGTAACTGCCAGGCACAGATGGAATTTCATTTTCAGCACATGCCGTGATCACATACTTTAGATCAAAAGCTTACAGCCATTACATTATGACCCCCATATCAAGCCTTTGTCAAAGTCACTCTGATCCTTACTCTCACCCATGTTTTCTGCTTCCAGCATATCAACTCTTAAAAACTGTCTGTTTACTTGCTGCTTAATATATGCCCCCCCCCCCCGACAGGAGCCATTGTAATGCAATAATTAGTTAATCAATGTTATTCACTTCACCTGTCAGTGGTGTTAATGTTAAGGCTGATTGATATGATTATATCATATGTAGTATATTCATTCAATACTGCAATAAGAAAACAGAACCAAACATAGACATTTGATCTGGTTGATGTTGTGTGGCTACATGCAAATGTTCATCATAAGAATTTAAACTCACTCGTGGGTCACTCGAAGATGATAAACAATTCCAAGGAACCAGATGTTTCTCTAAAACATTTTAGAGAGTGAACTGGCAATGGAAAATAGCAATTGTTCATGTATTCAACGTAGTTTTGATTCCAGATCGCACACCATTTCTTTAAAAGCAGTATACTTGGTGTATAAAACGAATGGACTGATAGAAATGATTAAAAATTAACCAGATACTGTTATGTGAACGCAGACTACTGTTCAATACTTAAGGACATCCATGAACTCTGTACTGTATTCGCCTGTTAAACTAAAGCGGTGCCCTTACTCTCTTTGGAGCGCTCCTTTTTCCTCTGGTTAAGGAGCTGGAGTTCCTTCCTGTTCCGTTCCTGCTCCTCTCCTCGTGCCTCATCTTGCTCCTCCTCGACCTCCGGCCTACGCTCCTCGGCCAGCGCCTCCTGCTGCTGCCGAAGGGTCAGCAGAGCCTGCTGGAGCTGGAAGAGACAGGAGTGAGTAAGTGAGGGAGTGTATAGGGGTGTAAATCTCTGATCTCAGCGAGATAATTTAATCATAAATGGGGCAGTGGTGGCCTAGTGGTTAGGAAGCTGCCCTTGGGGTCTGAAGGTTGTAGGTTCAAGGCCCAACCTGGGCACTACTAAGGTACCTTTCAGCAAGGAACTGTCCTGCTACGCTGCTCCCCGGGCGCTGTTGATAGCTGCCCGCTGCTCCATGTGTGCACGTGTGATGGGTTAAATGCAGAGGTCACATTTCGTAGTGGTGCTTGAGTGTGTTCACAATGACAAATAGTCACATTCATTTCATTCAGTTTAACATGATTAGATTTTCAAATAAGTGACAATTCCCAATATTATACACTAATAAACAACCCTAAAGCCTTTTTGGGGCTCTTCATTTAAAAAAAAAAAGCCTGAAAATTATATTTTGCCCAAAAATGAGCATGTTTATTAAACATTATTTAATATATTGTAACCACTGTGTGACTAGGTCTGGGATTTTTTTTTTCATACATTTTTGGGATATGTTTAGTAAAATTTTTTATGGGCCCTGATCTTTTCCGGGATTAAGAAAATAAACATTCATATTCAGTACGCCTTGCATGGAAACATAAACAATGTAAGAGACGAGTACAAGTGTATGTTTGTGCACAGTGCTTATTATCCAGTCAACGTCGCTTATATTAGTGTTTAACAGCAAATGGAATGACTCATCTTTCAGCACATACACACACAGAGGGGTCTGTGTGCTGATGGTGGAGATGGTGAGGTCTACCAAAAGAAGTAAAGCGGATATTTTGACAAATAGCTCCACGGAAAGTGAAAATGGCAATCTCAAGCCAAGTTGAAGTTTACTGGGAAGTGGTGGCCTAATGGTTAGGACGCTGCCTTTGGGACCTGAAGGTCACAGGTTTGAGTCCCAGACCAGGCACTACTGAGGTACCCTTGAGCTGTTGGTAGCTGCCCACTGCTCCACGTGTGCACATGTGATGGGTTAAATGCAGAGGTCACCTTTCGTTGTGGTGTTTGTGTGTGTTTACAATGACAAATTCTATCTAACCTCCAAGCACCTTAGCAAGAGCATCAAATTCACCAACGCACCACTGGATATTGCGTGTACTGTCAGGACACTTTTGCTGTAAGTCATTATCATTACACTGATTACATGTTGCCACTAGTGGGATCTATCCAGCCGAAATGACAGCAGATAAGAAACTGTGCTGTTCCCAGCTGTTTTCAGCTGTTTTGCACAAGACCCCTCAAATAAACACTGAAGACAGTCTAGTGGCTCCAGTCACCAAGAAGACTAAACACACAGATTTCATCAGCAGATCCAATCGTTTACATTTTAATCTGATAGTTAGGATATAATAATAATAGCTGCCAGACAGCACTGACCACCGAGCTTTCACCATGCCAAAAACATAAGCTTTGACACAGTGTACTTTGGAAAATGGTTATATATTTTTATCAGTTATATGATGCTATTTAATTCGTTTCTCATTCGTCTTCTGTTTATTTTAGAAGTGAGCATCAGAAACCTCAAGATCCCACCAATCCATCCCTCACACTCCTTATTTTCCTGAGCTATGGATTAAATGGTCATAACATTACAGTACTGTTGCATCAGCACATACAGATTGATGCAATACAACTCATGAACACACATTTACCCCATTAGTGTGTGTGTGTGTGTGTGTGTGTGTGTGTGTGTGGAGATACGTATAAGGATGTGCACATGCATCTCACATGACTTGCACAGTACTTGCCTGTGTCCTCAGTCAGCAGCTTTTCAAGCTATTTCTATTTCTCAGCACTAAATGTGACCGTGCATATATGTACGGTAAGGTCTTTACTGCAACCTAATCCAGTTGGAAAGATGGCAGAAAGTGTGTTCACATGCTTCTTAAACAAGTCAGCGGGCATGATGAGCAATAGTTTTACATTTTTTCACATTCTAGTACTACAGTGAAGACATCAACACTGTGTAATGAGAACGTTTGCCATATAGAGCTGTTTAGACGCAGCCTACCAATAGGTGACTGCCTCAATCAACGAGGGGACACACTCCATTAATAATAATATTTTCCGAGGAACAGGATGCTGTAACATTTGCAGATCCACATTAAAACCCCTCAGCTCAAAAAGACTAAAAAAGAAATTTACATTTGTGTTTTGTGTTGTTTCCGGAGCACAGCTAGTATCGCTTTCCCAGCAAAGGAAGGAGAATGTGAAGAAGGTGACCTGTGTGCGGATAAGAGAGAGCATGTGTCTGTGCACGTCACCCCATCATCAGCTGACTCGCCTCACAACCTCACAGCCTAAAAGCATGGTGGAAAACTCTCAAAACCAGCACAAACACTGAATCTCAGATAAGGAATACGGAATCTCATGCAGGCTAAACATGAATAAAGTTTGCAAATGTTATTTTCATTTTAACCATAATTCTACTGAGAAGCTGGATCATCCTTATCACATATGACCAGTACGTGATCTCAGACTGGCGACTACTGTCGGCGCAGCTTTACTGCTCACAGTGTAGTGTAAGCAGTGAGCGCTGTTGGACACAAACCTTGATGTGCTCCTGCAGCTGAGCCTGGTGCTGCCGCAGCAGGGCCTGGTGCTGTTTCTGGAACTCGGAGATAAGCAGCTGCTTCTGGATTTGCTGCTGCCTCTGGATCAGTAGTAACTCCCTCTGCAGCTGCCTCTCCCACTCTTCCGAGTCCCGCTCCCACTCCGGCATGCTGACCTCGGACCTGTTCACTGGCGACAACACTTCCGAACCTGAGAGACACAGTAAAAGAGTAAAGGGAGGGGGAGGAGTGAGGAAAAGAGAGCGATGATTTTTCAGAAGGCTTTATTATAGAGGGCTGTGTGGTCATGTGAGCAGCAGCTGTACATTCCACGCTCAGAAATCAAGAAGACTGTTTTTTTCCCCTTTATTGGTTTGTAACTCATCTAAAAAAGCACCATCGCTGGGGATAACTGCCATTTAGAGCCGCACAGCTTGCCAAATGTCTCCCACTGTGAGGGAAAGCTTGCAGTCGAGTGCTAGACTTTCTCACCAGCCTTTTAGACACTGAAAGTGATTGTGATTGTAGCTCCAGTTTTAGCCTTAAAGGGGAATTCCACCGACTCCTTAGAGCTACTGCATGATGTAAGTTATCAACAAAGTAATTCAGAGTGGTTTGATGCCAAATGGTCTGGTTTTTATGTGAAATGATAACAAATACGCTGCCTGATGCATGAGACTTTTACAATAGTTAAGCTATACAGTTTTGGCCAAAAACATATTTTTAAAAATCCATTCATGGCTGAAAGATGGTCCACCACCAGCATTACATATATACAGATGAGCCATAATCTTGTAATCTCATTACAATTGCACCTCTCATGGATGTGGGACATATTAAGTAGCAAGTGAACAGTCAGTTCTTGAAGTTGAAAGCACGACAAATGGGCGAACATATGGATCTGAGCCACTAATCGTTTTTCATGACGAAGCCTATCTCAGGCCTCATAGGGGTGGAAGGAGGAGAAACATCGCAGGGTTGAGTACCTGGACGTGTTTGTCTGTGTAGACACAGGTACAGGTCCAGGTACTCAGCCAATCCTAGGGGCATTTTAACATTCCCAGCCCACCTGACGTACATGTCCTTAAACTGTGGAAGGAAATCAGGAGAACCCATGCAAACAGGGGAACTTTAGGCAGAAAGGGTCCAGGCCACCCTAGCCAGGAATGGAATCCAGGACCTTCTTGCTGAGAGGCAAAAGAAGTAACTACTGCTACATATACACGGAGTTCAGTGCTGGAAAATGTGGAACCATAATCATTTTACCACTGCAATTACTATGTGTGTGTGTGTGTGTGTGTGTGTGTGTGTGTGTGCGAATTAGCAGAGAGACTGAGTGAGTGAGAGAGAGAGAGAGAGAGAGAGAGAGAGAGAGAGATTATCATAAAGGCAGCAGTAAGCAGGCTGAGATGATGACTAATTTAAGTCCGAACAACTTTCATAAAGGGAAAGTATATTCAGCTACTCTGCTCAAAAGAAGTCTTACGCAAGTAAAGAATACGTGGGCGGCACAGATAGAAGGAAAGCAGACTTAAGTGCCTGCAAAATAAATGAGCAATGCAAATCTCCCATTCAGCCAGACTTCCACTGGGGTCTCGCTGCTGCTTGAAATAGCAAATGCACAGCGTGTAGTGATGTAACATTTGGGTGAACATGTTTTTTCAGACTTTTCTACGTCATATGCACTAAAAAAAGCCTGGATAATAATGTACATTTTGATAAATGAGGCATATGAGCATTACAGAGCCCTACAGAGCCGTACCGTATAGCTCGCATTTTCCCTAGTGGTAATATCTTTGCATCTCAGTAACCTGTCACAATAACTACATTTGTTGGATGATATGTGTTCCTAGAAATAACATTATTGTCATTTTAAAAACAATTTTTGATTGATATAATGTGTACATTTTGCTCTTTGAATTTTCTTTTAATTATTGTTTGTTTGATTTTTTTATGTTTTTTTTAATTGTGGAGATTAGGTGATGAAAACCAAAAGAATACAGAAACCTAGAAGCAGTTCAACTGGCTACAATGTTAGCGGATGTAAGGTCTCGGCACCGCTCCAGTAAGGATTTCGATGCTATTCCTTAGACAGGTTTACTCACAGGTGCATTCATACATAAGCAAACGCATGCAAACACACTTTGCCAATATTGACCAAGGTAATGCACATATACTGTGTGATAAGTCACTAACATCATCATGACAGGCTTATACAATAATCCAAACGGCTGGAGGTGCTGAAACGTACATACTGGATGGTTATGATGGAAAATGATTTGGAAATGGTTCATAGAGAAATTGATTGTAATGCAAATGTATAAATAAATGACATATACAGTCGTGCTTGAAAAGTTTTGAACCCTGTAAAATATTAAGTATTTTTATATGAATGTGGCCTAAATGTACATGAAGAAAACCTAGTTAAACAAATGACACAAAAATTATTATATTGGGTCATATATTTATTGAAAAAAATGATTCAGTAACATCTGCACGTGCCAAAAGTAAGTGAATGCCTAGCATTATTATCGGGCAGTGGTGGCCTAGTAGTTGCGGAACAGAAGGTCACAGGTTCAAGGCCCAGCTGAGGCACCACTGAGGTACCTTTGAGCAAGGCACCAGCCTGCTACTGTGCTCCCCGGGTGCTGCTGATAGCTGCCCACTGTGCCACGTGTACACATGTGATGGGTTAAATGCAGAGGAGTGTTTTCACAATGACAAATAGTCACTTTCACTTAAATTGAAGGTAAAGTCAGAGTCTGGTGTTTTCAGTGAAGGGGGATGGATATTGCTGCAGAAGGGGGTCACACCAGATACCGAAAGCAAAGGTTTTTACATGAACCTTACATGACCATATATATACAATGTATGTATTTCTTTATGTATTTATTCATTTATTTTTACACTTCTAGGATAAATGGCTCTCCGTCATTTTTGGAAGGCCTTTTAAGCCTTTTAGCATAGTAGTAAGTGTCTTTCTGCCAGCAAAAACCCAAGTTAACATTAGAACGAATGCAAACAAAAAGGCAGCATTATCGAGACATTTTTGAGGTATATGAAGATTTTAGCCACGCCTTATTAATATCAGAAAATGTATTTCATTGTTCAATGATATTTCGTTGTGTTATATATGGAAACAAACACGCAAACTGGAGGGAAAGGAGTCAAACACAAAACCCTACATACATAACCGCATTCTTGGCTGCTGCACTCCCAGAAAGTCATAAAAATAATGTGGCAAATGCAAGAGAACAAAAAGAAGGATAATTTGCATATTTCGAGGAAATCTAAGATTAATAAACTCAAGGCTCAAGGCTAAGACAAACACACATGCGCGCACACATACACAAAAGATTGTAAATACTTTCAAGGCCGTTAAAGCTAATCATGCAAAAATACCCTGCTCTATGTGGAGCTGCTGGGAGCAAGAGCACATAAAGATATTCTGACCAGCGACAGAAATCTTTTTAAAGCTCAATCTAAAGACAGACAAGCATGTGACTGTCATGTACAAGATGCAGTTCAACTATTTTTACACATGTGAACAAAAACGGCAGAAAAAAAGATGGCTGTTAGGTGTGTGTGTGTGGGATGGCAGGCACCAGTGTGAGCCTGGGTGTATGTACGACGAGAGAATGATCTGGACTTGTGCCCGAATATGAACACATTGTGTGCATGTACAAACCCCCACCCCACACACACACACATGCACACACACACACACACACATGCACACAGACACTGTAAATATGGCCTAAATCTGTGGTGCTAAACAGAATGTAGAGTTCCAGACACACTCAACGCCTCCATGTTTACCACACTGCAGTAAATCATACGTGAACTCCTTGATTCACATGTTCTTTTGTATTTCACACACCCACACACACACGCTTGTGTATGCATTCATGTGCACACTTTTAGAAGTGCTATCAAGAAATGATCAACAGCATTCATGTTCATAAAGTCAAGCTATAGGCAACATACACACACACACACACACACACATAATGAGTGCCAAAGCCATCCATGGCCAGCAGTCCAACCCCCTTTGTGTATAAATGGCCTAGAGGTTGGCAAAGCCAACTGTGCTCTCTTCAACTCCTGGTCACGGTTGTGTGTAGCATCCCCAGGGTTC